>APFE030959131.1:216687-227068 GCA_000404065.3 Pinus taeda
TTGAATGGTAATTTTTTAATCAAAACTTTATTAGTGAAGGGTTAATTTATTATGAGAACATCACTCTTGAAGGGCAAATTTTTTAATATAACGTTTCTTGATGGGAAGCATAAGAACCCAAAACGTCAAAAAAAAATTGTATGACGGGTAAAGAGAAATCCAAATTCCTACCCTGATACCATGATCGATGGATGATGCTCATCATGTTGATTCCAACACCATGTGGCACATCAGGCCCCTTATGGTTTGAGAGATATGTGAAATTAAAATTGATGTCCCATCTTGCCATCAAAATCCCAAAAAGATGATGATGTGGCAACTTATTATTAGCAAGGGTATTTTGTATAAAAAGGTCTTTTCAAACACTGTTATGGAAAATGTTACCTTGTGGAAGGGATAAAATTTTAATTTCGAATCTTAGTGCAAGTCGGCCTAGTTTGAAGAAGGGATTTTTGTCTCTAACTAAAATCCCTTCTTCAAACTGATAATTTAAGACTGATCTGAAAAAATTAGCATTTTTTTTTACAGATCTGATAAAATTTTAATTTCTATGAAGTGTCCAATTTGAGGTTAATTATGGCACATTTTTTGTTTCCTTGAATTAAGGGTTTCACTCGGCTACCACAGTCATTCAACTTCTTCATGAATATTTTGAGACATATTTTGGACACTTCATATCCAAGTCTGAGGCTTCCTCTGAAATGGCTTCAGGCCTGTGGTACAGTAGAAGTCTCAGTAAAAATAATGCTAAATTGGGTGACATAATAGTGATTTTTTGAGGATAATTTAAGACTGATCTGAAAAAATTAGCATTATTTTTACAGATCTGATAAAATTTTAATTTCTATGAAGTGTCCAATTTGAGGTTAATTATGGCACATTTTTTGTTTCCTTGAATTAAGGGTTTCACTCGGCTACCACAGTCATTCAACTTCTTCATGAATATTTTGAGACATATTTTGGACACTTCATATCCAAGTCTGAGGCTTCCTCTGAAATGGCTTCAGGCCTGTGGTACAGTAGAAGTTTCAGTAAAAATAATGCTAAATTGGGTGACATAATAGTGATTTTTTGAGGATAATTTAAGACTGAGTTGAAAAAATTATGTTATACCTTTGGGTTTTTGTATATTTGTTTGTGGACACCAATTATGGAATACATGTATGGGTCAAAGATGTTTGGCGACAATCGCTTGGGTGATCCAGCCTAATCCAGGTAGTAGTTTTAGTTTGTTGTCTGTTCTAGAATAAATATATATTCAAACAGTGGGAACAAAGTGTGTGATTTTGATCATTATGGAGAAGTTGTTACTGTGCGCTGAACCTTAAAGCAATGAATGAGTGAAAACCTGAGCGATGTCACACTGGACTAATCTAGTGCACGAGGACATGATTTGAGGTGATCTTGAAAAAGGAAAGAAAGAAGTGAACCATGTCATCCCAATTAAAAATTATAAATAGGCTCTCTTCTTTAATGTACCAGAAGCACAAGTAGAATTTCGTAGAATTGTTAACATTTTTCAGTGGCGTATCTCGAATGTAAAGTCTAATCGCATAAATGGTGCAAATTTCAAATTTTTTATATTATTTTATTGGCTTCAAGAATGCTTCAGAAATATTACAATGATTTTATTGAACCTTTGGCACGTCAACTTCTCCCTACGATCACAATATAGCTCACCGGAGTTGTAGTAGATTGTCATCTACACAACCACCCAACCTCAAATAATAGTGGTTTCATATCCTGTTTTTGTGGAGGAAAACATATACACTTGATCATTGAAAAGAACCGCATATGGTGAAATATGGTGAGCCATATGTGAAAGGGATATGTGGATCACAATCGAAAGGAATGTACATAAAAGTAAATACCTATAGAAGATCTATTTGATTGTGGGTTTGTGGATGGTAGAGTTGGGCACATAGCAAAGAGATGTTGAATGGTTTCATGAGTATAGGCAGTAAGCACTTATAACTTGAACTTGAAGTGTTTTGGTCAGAAATAAGGAAGAGCACTATATTATATTGTAGCACATAATGACGTATGACAGAGTGTGGGCAAAGACCAATCCTAATAGAGAATTATGTGTTGGGATACCTGCAATAGTTTTCATATATCTAACAATTTATTTTGGAAGGGTGGTGACTTATGAAAGATTCATATTGGTTAAGTCATGTATACTTCTAAAATTTGTTTAAGGATTGATTTCATTCACCAGTGCTTGTTGAATATGAGAAGTGTAATTTGATTATTACTGAAATGATTTATATGTATGACAAAATATTAACAGTGAGGATGCTAAGGTTTGTTAAGAGTCTTCTTACCTTTGTTTCATATAGAGAAAATTTCTTTTTAAGAATAGATATGTTGCTAAAGTTTCTTAAATACATTACATGATGTCAGTTTGTTGTAAAATGATGACCTGGAGTCTGCGTCCATTAGGGGTTGATATTCCATTGTATCTCAACTGATCGATCAGGACAATAATACCAGGGTTTGATTTGATATTCTATTACATTGATGCAAAGGGCATTTTTGAATCTAATTTGCTTATGTAGAGATGGTTGCTGAGGTAAGCATGTTTGACACTACTATTGGATAAAAATATATGGTAGAGCTAGGGTTTGATTTTCTATTGTTGAATGGTTTTAAACAAATATTATTATGGAAAATATTGTTGTATTCAGTGAACTTGACAGAGTTACATACGTTCCTATGGTTTGAGTTGAGGAATTTGATGACCTTGTGACAAAATTGCAAACCAATAGTGATAAAAAATTGTTTATATATTTTGATATTGAGCATAGGAGGATCTAGTTTGAAAATATATTAAACATGGTCCGCAATGGTGAGCTAAAGGTTGGAGCCTAAGAGCCCTTTAGGGTGGCATGTTGTGCAAGGAAGGAGAGTAGAGTCTCCTTCAAGTTGGATCATGAGAGCACTTTACTGTGGTAGGGTGGTATGAGGATAGGTTGTAGTGTCCTTCTAGTTGGACTTGGTAAACAAGGTGTTGGAGCATCCTTCACGATGGATATTTTAAACTAGGGCATTGGAGTGTCTTTTAGGTTGGATCCTGTAAACTCGGGGGTTAGAGCCTTCTTCAAATGATATTGAAAACTTGGAAGTTAGAACTTCCTATTGATGTAAATTATTGAAGACAAATATTAGGAAGCATTCAATGGTTTTTCTCTCGTAAGGGTTTCCACCTAAAAATCTTTGGTGTTCTGTCTTTGTTGTTATGCATTGTTGAATGGTGTTGTTACAGACGTGATATTGATTTATGCTTGATATAATTCTAATGTATATTTATCTCTCTAAAGATTAAAAATTAACTAATTGAAAGGAAATATTTATTCACCACTTCAGTATTTCCCACAATTGGTACGAGAGTCAGTTCTTTCAGTTGTAGCTTAATAGCAGGAAGGAAGATATCAAAAGTACAAAGATGGGAAATTCAAAGAATAAAACATCTAAATGATCAAAGGAAGACTCTGGTACTGCAACAGTCTCCAGATATGAAGAGAATTATGTTGGTCTACCAACTCCTGAGTTTGATGAAATCAAATATGAAATATGGGAATCTAGAATGAAATTTCATTTGCAAGATCAAAGATATGATGTATGGAAAATTTTTTTTTCTAGAGATGCATCTACCAATGAATATAAAAAGTATAATACAAAATCCATGAATCTTATTCTTAGTGATATGCGAGATACTATAAAAGCCAAAGTTGATTGATGCTCATCAACCAAAAGTCTTTGGAAGAAGCTCTATGATCTCTACACAAAGAAGCATGCAAGTCAAGATGAAATTGATGATCATCATCATAATTCAAGTAAAGAATATTCTTGGGTTGAAGAATCTAACAATGAAGAAGAAGAAGAAGAAGAAGTTGAAATGAAGGAAAAATTGATTAGTGCCTTATGCAATATTAGCATAAAAAGTAAGAAAAATTAGATACTTTAATAAGAAGTTTCCCTTCTAAGATTTAAAGTACAAGAAGCATAAATGAAAGAGAAAATATTGATAAGCGAATTAAGATAATCTATTCATAAGTGTGAGGTAGAAGTCAATACAAAGAAAAAGTAACTTGACGCAACTTTGATTGAGATAAAAAGGCTCAAGGAATGGTAGAAGCACTATTTGCAAGATGTTGAAAATGAAGTTTGTATCATCAATGAGAAATATGAAGAAATAGCTTACTTGAGGATGAAGGAAACCTAAGTAGGTAAATATCAATGTGATGAAGGAAAAACCTCCAAGTCTCCACAGAGCAAGATTAAAGTTAAAACTAGCAACAAGATCGTTCAAAGGCCAAACAAAATGAATGACATAAGAAGGTTAAAATTATTGTGGTTTCAAGAAGTGATGTTGAAGGATTCATGGACAAGAATCACCAAAAGTTTGTACCTCCTCCAAGAAAGAATGTGTTAGTGTGAAAATTCCTAGAAGGTGTACCAAAAATGCTCATTTAAGTCACTAGATGACAAGTGACCCTAACAAAAATTTCATGGTTGTTGTCATTCTAGATCTGCAATACAAATAGAAAATTTGTAGTAAAATAAAACAAGATCTAAAATAAATAGTAGAAAAATAATGTATCAAAAATAATAACCCAATTGGAAATACAATTTTAAATGAATAAATATTTATTGATAACACCTGGTGAAGGAGATCTACAAATCGGTCTGTAAATCCCTACTCATGGGATGGGTCCTTCGGTATCCTTGATGCTTTAGAAATAGAATTCCCTCTCTCAATCGTGTGAAAAACCCAAACAAAGTGAAGAACTCAAATGGGAACTCAAGAAAATGACGATAATGTTGACGATGATAATGATCATGGTGAGGAATGAATGAAAAACCCTCTTTATATAGAAAAGCATGGAGTTAATCTCGAAAATAGAGAATAATATAATATTATTGACCAAATTCAGGTCTAACTACTTGGAATAATTTATTATATTTATTGGACAGAGAAAATGAATTTAAAATGGTTAAGTTCCTTTATTTAGAAATAATTAACAAATAAAATGATCTATTAATTATTTCGCGAGAAACAAGAAAGGTGTGAAATCAAAATAATCATTAAATAGTGATTTAATAAAAATTTCTGATAATAGAAATAAGGAAATTCAAATAAATAATGATTTATTTAAATATTCCTAAGGGATTTAGTCGAATGTGACAAAGAATAATTATTAAATAATGATTTAATAATAATTCCTTGAGAAAATTAAATAAATAATGATTTATCTAATTATTCTCATGGGGTTTTTTAATTTAATTCAGAAGATAATTTAACAAAAGTGGTTTACTAAATTCTTTTCGTCAATGAAAGTGATTTTGCTATTGTAAAATTAAATCCACATGGTGTATTTCGATCCACCTAGCTAGAAATGGCTAGGTGATCATTTTTTGGTGATAACAGATTGCCCCCACACACATGAGTGTTAGGAGCAAATCGTATGACCGAAATACATTGGAGATTACACTTCCACAAGACACAAAAAGGGGACTCAAAGAGAGAGAGAGAGAGAGAGAGAGAGATGAACCAAGGCAAGGATGGACAAATAATGGAGGGCGCAAGACCTACAATACTCATAGAAGTCTCCTTTTATGTCGTAGTACATGATCTCAAATGAGATGGGGGAGGCATGGCCATACTTGCTGAGATAATTGAGTACAAAGATTAATGGTGAGCCCAACAATGTGGGACTAAGCTACAAAGTACATGATACATGATACACTGGGATCAATGGACCATAAAATAATACAATGGATCCCATATACATAATGCGCTTGGAAAAATATAAGCCAAGAATGAATGCAATAATATCTAAGTACATGAGATACAAAAGGGGGGATCACAGCAAAGGAAGCACTGCTAAACAGGAAAAGGATTTGAAAATATGAATGGATCATCTAGAGGAGATATGCATTATATGGGTGCTACAAGTGAAAGAAACCAAACCCATCAAATCTAGGGAATTGCATTGGAGGTTGGATCAACATATGTGGTCATATGGCAAAGTAGAGGGCCACGTGAAGGGCACCCCCTCATGAGGTCTGAAATATCTCACACATACCTGAGAAGTACTGGGAAAATCATTTAGATCACTGAACCATCAAACTTCGAATCTTAATCATGCAGTAAGGATCTGATGTCGAACACATGAGAAACAACCAAGTAAAAGGGAAATAATGAGTCCCTTAGCTTGATTTGAGGTAGTGAACAAATATGGGAGTTAGAACCAAGGTACACCACCCTCTAGACTAATCATCTATGTGATGAGGTCGACAAAAGAGAGCCCGCCAACATTGAGGCAATGAGGAATCCTCAACAAAGGAACGAGGGAACATAGAAGAGTAACTGATGGATTGACACCAAGGATGATGATAGAAGGAAACATGATGGATGGTGGATAGCCAACCTCCCTTGTCAGAGAATAATAAAAATGGTTCACCTAGCAGCGACTAACTCAAATCCTAAGAGGATGGTCAATGAATCAATTAAGGGTTCAGTAAATATGGAGCAGAAGGACTAGAGGCCAAATATAAGTGTAATGGAGGAAATGACATGAAGATGAATAAAACACTATAATGAGACACAATGTGTACTTAGAACAAACTCCATAAGTACAAGGGTGACACATCTCAAATGCTTTGAACAAGGTTGACTCGATGATGCTGCCACATGTGGGGGGGGAGGGGGCTGGTGGGGACCATAAAAACATGAGTAAATGATGGTTACTCATGAAGAAAAATCAACACGAGAGTCAACCATTGCAAAGGTAAGGTGCTACCAGAGAACAGGTGACTCAAATGAAGAGATTCGATTTTGAAGTGTGGCAAAGTGAAACTTCATTGAAAAAATGGCTTCTGGATGAAGTCCCAAATTACTAAAAACAAATAGAGACCCATTCTATAACTCAGTGACAAATTTCCAATGGTGTTGATGGTTCGTCAAATAGAGCTACAGCTTGGTCGCAATGGTCGATGAAAAGAACTATGGATTTTCCATTAAAAGGGCTTTTTTGCCTCCAAATCAAATTCATTTGCATAGTGAGCTATGGAGAATTTGGAGAGGAGTAGAAGGCCCTAAATATTATCGCGATTATAGTGGAAAAACTGACTATCTAAATCAGGATTTATGACTTTCAGGTAGTTGACCTTACTCGTCTAAATGTGGCTTTAATGCTTCTTGGGAGGATGGTTCCTGGTGAAGAATCAAGGGAAGAAAGGGATACAAAAATGAGCTACTAGAGAAGGTCTGGAATCATCCATGCCCACTAAGTCAAACATGGGTACCGGGTGGTAAGTGTGACATCACATAAAGTAAAATGGTTGAAGATATGGTATATAGTATCTACAATATGCGATGTGTATATGGCTCGTTGGAGAGGTCGGTAGGACAAACTATCCAAGGAATGAAAAGATAATAGACCATACCTAGATTGGTGGGGTCTAGATCAAGAATTATGTTAAGAAAGTGAGAAGGTGGCTGATGGGGGAACCATCATTTCCCCAAGAACTACATACTATCCCCCAACATATGTGATGGAGGGGAATGATCTTGTATGGAAGGGTGAGAATGATTCCCCCTAGTAGGAGAAATTATGGAGCGCCATTGTGTTCCAAGTGATCAAATAAGGGATTCAATCATATTGGCTCAATTGGAATGAAGTCCTCCAAGTGATAATGAAGAAATTGATGGTCATATGTGCCCCCTAGTGTTGTAATGATAAATGAAGCATGCTATGGGCATACTGGATGTATTAACAGAGATGGATTCCCAACACATTTTGATGATGTGGTTCACTATTTGTCTATGGTTGTCTTCTTATGGGAAGAATGGATATATATAGTTAAAGAAAGGAAATGGTGGATTACCAATCTCCTTTAGCACTATATACATGAATCAAATGGATTGAATTTATGGGTTTGCATACATGGTGTCACCATACCAAAGAGTGGCTTCAGATATAAAGAGATAATGCTCACCTAGAAAGCATGTTGGTTGAAAAAAAATAATGTAGGCACTGGGTTGTTGAGGTAAGATGGAGGGATGAGTAAGTGGATCATCCTAAGAGTGATATTAAGTGATATGAGACTCTAGAGGTTCTTCTATATGGGGAAGAATAAGGATACTAGAGTCGAAACTACTAGATGAATTAGGAGGGTTGGTGAGAATTTCTTTTCCTTGACTCTAAAATATGGATGCCCCCTTACCAAAACATTGAGTGGTAATGTAATGGAAATAGGGTGGATGTGGTTCGAATTCATGGGTTTGAGGTAAGGGGTTGTTAAACAAATCTACCTCACTATGGATGAAGTCATTGGACTCCACAACATAATGGTCATGGGTCTGGTCTAGAAGGAAGTATGCATGATGGTTTATATTATCCCAAGGGTAATCGAGGGTGGTCATGGATTCCATGATGTCTTCATTAGAATGCAAGATGGGTGTACTAGAGGAAGAAATACCACATGATGAGGAAGATCTACCTTAACCATGTTCATGAGAAACAAGGTTCACATACACATCGTCATGACTCGAAGACATATGACAAGTAAAGGGGGCATCTATTGATGTTGAGACCAATGTGTCTGCTAAAGGAGGTTCAACAAAAACATGAGAGGAGATATCTAGGGAGTTCTTAGGGAGTGATCTCATGAATGATGATAGGTAGAGGGTGGGAGCCAAATTTTCTATCATCTCGACATTAGAGGGAGGGATCACGATGGGGGGTTGGGAGACCTTTTGTTCTCGAGTAGCGGTGGGATCAGACTCCGTAGGTAATGGAGAAGTGGACTCGTTATGAGCGATCTCTATTTCACATAGTACATGAAGTGTATTGAGAAAGTCTTCAATATGGGGATAGTGATGGTAATAATGAATGTAGTTATCTCATAAAGTGCAAGGGTGATTTGTGCGTATTAATCATATTCTCTTAGATGATTTAGGCAAGGTTACATGGACCTTAGAGATGTTATGATCGGAAATGGTATCAATGACAACCTATTTAATGTGAGGGAGTTTAGTACAGTTATTGGTGGCATGAACGACAACATCAGATAAAGGGAAAGGAAGAAGAGGCTTTAGGGCTTAGGGCAATTGAAGTTGCTGGGGTAGCCTTGTCTTGGGATCCCTTCTTTCAAGATTTTCCCTCTCACTAGATATTTTCACAATAGGAGTAGGCTCCTATTGAGGTTGTTGTGGAACTTAAGGAAAGGAAGGGACAGGAATGATCATTTGGACCGGGGTCAAATAAATGTAAGGTTTCAACTGATGAGGTGGAGTGTTTACAGGGGGTTCAATGTACCAGACTCAAATCCCTAGGATGATATTAGGTAGACTCAATATAGCCATGACAGGTGTAGAATAAAATTTGCGAGGTGGAAGAAGAACGATAATTTACCAAAAGGATAATGACCTAGAGGAACATCTCGCACACGGTTAAGGGTTGAGGGCACAGATTCGGTCGGAAAAATATTAAGAGAAACATCAGCAAAAGGAGGTGGTCCTTGAGGAGTTATACTGTTGGGCATGGCTGAGTCAGCTACAATAGGTTGGGAAGGTGCAGATTGTTGGGATGGTGTGGCAACCCATTTGTGGGCACCACGCGATGCTTGGGGCATGCAAACACTCGATGGGCTAGGCTTAGAAGGAGTAGGATGGTCGAGCATAGTAAGCACCAAGTAAAATGGAATATTTATAGACTCTTAGAGAAATATACAAGATAGTCTTATGTTAGCCACGGAAGAAATGTTTGCCTGAGGAAAAGTCTAAGCTTTTGGATCGTAATGCATCAACTGATCAATGGTGATGATATTTCCATTGTGGAGAAATCACATCTTATGGTGAACCATGAATGCAAAAAATGACATGGAATGAGTATAACTATGACCCAAAAGGATTTTATAGTCAAGGGGAGAATCAATGACTTTGATGTCAATACAAATGGTCTTGTCGGCGACTGTGACTAGGTAGTTGTGGTATAAGTAAAGTGGTTATGAGGGGTGACGATCCCATGAACACAAAGTGATGGTGGATAGAGATAGGTCAGGGGAACCAAGCTGTTTCTAAACATTGGTTTCCATCATGCAGGTGGATGCGTCTTCGTCAATGATACACCGCTAGAAAGTGGCATTTCAAATGGAGACTAGAATTTGAAAAAAAACAGATGAAGGTGAAGGAGGGTGTTAGGCCCCTATACTACTAGTGTAACCCCTTCTTGTTATTAGTACAACCCACTTACTATATTGATGTACCCATGTAGTGCCCATATTGTTACTATTATGCCCCATTGAAGCCCACTATTGTTATTATTGTGCCCTTACATTATTATTGTTATGTCGGCTCTGATTATGTTATGAC
>APFE030959131.1:229545-247062 GCA_000404065.3 Pinus taeda
GTTGCCCCCTCGAAGAGGCTGAATTCTAAGGTGTTGATCTATCTTTTCTATCTTTTCTTGAGCTGGTTTCATAACAGAGGGTTATCCAACTTATCAACATTGAAGAAAATAATCTAATTGTCTTGAGGATATACAATGCCTAGATAAGATAGTAGATATTTTCATTATGATGGGCACATCTGGAGGACTTCCATTGTTGACATGGCAGTAGGAGCCTGCGCCAAGTCATCTACTATGCTATATTATGGGTGCCTTTAATAGAAGAAACATTTGGATGTAACAGACCTTTGGGGATCTTGGGTATGACCTCAACCTTAGGTTGAGGGATTTGTAAGGTACTGTTGGATAATGATAGAGGCTTAGTAGACACTTTAGGTTGGGACTCAGTCATAGACTTAGCAATTTGTTTTTCATACTAATGCAATCAAGTCTTGAGGTTGACTTGTTTGACGTATACCAAATCAGAATTCATCATGGTGACCAGATGGAGGAGATGGTTGAGACTGACCTTGAGAAGGTGGGGCAAATATATACCCTTAGTGAGGAAAATGGTTGTTAAGCATAGCAGGTTGAGATTAAGTAAGAGGGGGAGGAGGAGCAAGGGATTGTGATCCTCAGGTAGCTGCTTGAGCTTCCCATGCTTGGCGCATCTGAGGTAACATGGGACATTCATGACTATAATGACCATATACTCCATAATAAGCAGAAGGTTTGTTTATAAAAAGACCCTTGTTCTACTTGGGTTGACCTCCCTGTTGCTGGGTTGCAAGGTTAGGTGGAGGACACTAAGGGGCATTGGATGGAGCGCCCTGGTTGCCTTGATCACCTTGTTGCTAATGGTTCCTATTTACCTTCCCCTTGTTATTTTTATTCAGATTCGGGGGATTGGGATCACTTAGTTGAGTGTACACTTGTACTTGTGGAGAAAGTACTTGTTGCGGTGGAGGGGAAGAAAGCATGGGGGGCTGGGGTGCTAGTGTCGAAGGAGATGGAGGGCTAGGTTGTGTGTATGGTTAATATGGAGATGGGAAAACATTGGTATAAGTAGGTGGTCAAACTGCTGCCCCTGACATCGATTTATGGAGATAGGGATATGCATATGGTGTGGTGGGACCTAGATAAGGAGTGCCCTAATAAGGATTGGTGAAGGTATAATTATACATGGGACTAGTGCCTCACTAAGGTTGACCATAAATCATTTGAGGAGGAGAATATAGTTGGGGGTGTGAAAGAGTTCCAATAACTCCATACATAGAATGAGATGCCCCCAACGCATTAGAAACACCAAGCTAAGGTAGATCAGGGATAATAATGTAAATGTAAAGTGACTCGGCGTAAATCAGGTCAATTTTGATATCTATCTAGAGTGATTTCTCCTTAGATTGAGGAAAGTGAGAAGCAACACATTTTGCAATGGGGGCCAGCAACGATCTAAGAAAACAATCCATATAGACTTTGTCTTTGAATTCAAGAGCTCAATATACGCTCCTCCTTCTATGCCATTCCTGAATATGGATGGAGAGGTGAGTGGCGGAATTTTGATGAAATGAAGTCAAAAGTCCCGTACCAGTATTATAAAAGAGAGGTTATTGGAAATATGAAAGAAAGGTTTTGGAAAGAGTTTCACTAGGTTGGTCTACATACCACTTGGTAGCGACTCTAGTGAGCGTGTGTTGGAACAATTGAAGATGAATGGCGTTGTTGGTAATAAAATTAGATGAAAACCACATATGAATGGAGAGAACATGATTGGTTTCATCTTATCTAGTATTATCCTCAAACGTTGGGATATCAGAAGGAGTTCTATAGGTAATTCTGGCCATGTGGGATCGTGGAGAAAGGGATCATTGATAAGCTCGTTAAAGTATGGAAGACTTAAACCAACAAGAAATGGAAGTAAAGGAGTTTGAGTGACCACTTCAGTTGAGGTTATGTTAGTGGGAGTACCTTGGTTAGCACCTGGGTTACTGCCCTAGATTCCTCCACCAACATTGGTGCCTAACATGATGGTGATACGAGGATGAGGTGACAGAGAATCAAAGGATGAACTAGTAGAATCTGAATCTTAATCAAAATGATGACTTGATGGAGGACTGAGAGGATGAACTCACACCTGATAGGAAAGAGTGATATGGCCTAATGGGAATTGAGGGTGAAGCCTTCAAATTCGATGCAACAAATGTCTTGGAGGCGATATGATGTCTAGATTGAGAGATAATGATAGGAAGAAAAGAGTGACAAATAAGAAGAAAACACTTAGTACAATAGTTCCAAGTGTAAACTAACTATTGTAATGATGTCACTCTAATGCAAGTAAACACATCCTATCAAATAAAAAATACATCTAGCCTATAGGTGATCTTAATCCTCAAACAATCCTAAATCTACTATTTCAAATGGCCTTCCAAAGAACTTCTTGATGGAATCTCATCCCTGCAAGCAGAGTTGTCTAGAGAAAGGTGGGGTAGAGGACCAACTGCTTCCCAAAACTAGTCTTATAAGGTGTTTTCCTAAGATTTGTCAGTACAATTACCTTCATTCCATAAGGGTGGTTGAGTCTTGAGCTTCTTTGTAGTCAACCATCACACGAAATTCCCTACCGTAGGTTGGGTAGCCCTGAGGAGAATTTCTCACATGATGACCTAGCCTAACCACCTCTGAATTGGGTTTTTGACGCACCTTGGCTTTGATCGTGGGATGGTGAAGGATTTTAGGCTACCTTATATGGCAACTTCTATGTCTCAAAGAAAAGTGACTGATGGGTGTTACTTAAAGCCTATCCCACCGACCCTACACCAACACTAGGAAGATTGTTTGGCCCTAATGCCCAAGTGAGCTTAATCTATGTGTGTTGATTTATTAAGCTGTAGTGTTCAATTTCTTGGCTTGGTGGTGTTAATCAAGATCTCCTTTGCTTAAGGTGTGAGTGTGTGTAAAAGATGTGTCAAGTGGATGAGTTAATTAATCATGTTTCATGGTGCCATATGCTACTAAATGTAAAATCCTGAAATACAAAAAATGAATTTGAAATGACAAAAAATTAAATAGTTAACCAATCATACATAACCACACCCATAAGGGATACTAAGCAGCTAAGTAGCAGAAGGAAGACATATTACTCAAAGACACATAAAGAGGCCAAAAAGATCTAATGTCAAGGGACAGGGATCTAAAGTCCCTAAGCTGTTGAAAATGGTGTAGACAAACAACACAAGTCAGAAGCGAAAACTACTGTAAATGACAGGTTTGAAGCTCTGCGCCCTAGGATGCTCAAGGGGATCCTAAGGGTGAGAATCAAACCCAAACTGTAAAGGGAGAAAAGGTAAAATAAACATATCCAATGGATCTAAAAAGAAATGGATCAGATCTAAAAAATAGTCGATGTAAATGTTGAAAACCCTAGACTCCTCAGAAAATTTCTTCCTAACAATGTGGAGGAGGAATCTAAACCCTAGGGGGGTATTTCCTTCCTCAAAGAGACAAAACAAGTGTATCTAGGCCTAAGGGGGAATGATTAATAAATTTGAAAAACCAAAATGAGTCTTAAGACAAGATTCCCGACAAAACTACAAAAAAAATTGAAAATTCTCCAAAAATGTTGTAGAACATAGGTACTGACTCAGTCAACTAAGGACATGGTAATTAAACTACTAGATTCGCCATTTGTTGGATGAAAAATGTGTAACTACATCCCTAGTGGAATCCCCACTTGTTAGTGTGAAAATTCCTGGAAGGTGTACCAAAAATCCTCACTAAGTCACTAGGTAATAAGTGACCCTAAAAACAATTTAATGGTTGTTGTTTTTCTAGATCTGTAATACAAATGGAAAATTTGTAGTAAAAGAAAACTAGATCTAAAAAAATAGCATCAAAATAATGTATCCAGAATAATAGTCCAATTGGAAAGACAATTTTAAATGAATAAATCTTTATTGATAACACCTCGTGAAGGAAATCTAGAGATTGGTTTGTAAGTCCCCCTCCGTGGGATAGGTCCTTTGATATCCTTGATGCTTTAGAAATGGAATTCCCTCTCTCAATTGTGTGAAAAACCGAAACAAAGTGAACAACTCAAATGGGAGCTCAGGAAAATGACGATAATTTTGACGATGATAATGATCATGGTGAGGAATGAATGAAAACCCCTCTTTATATAGCAAAGCATGGAGTGAATCTTGAAAATGGAGAATGATAAAATTTTATTGGCCAAATTTAGATCTAACTACTTTGAATACTATATTGTATTTATTAGAGAGGGAAAAGGAATTTAAATGGTTAAATTCATTTATTTAGAAATAATTAACAAATAAATTGATTTATTGATTATTTCGCGAGAAACAAGAAAGGTGTGAAATCAAAATAATTATTAAATAGTGATTTAATAATTATTCTAATAACAGAAATAAGGAAACTCAAATAAATAATGATTTAATAATAATTCCTAGAGAAAATTAAATAAATAGTTATTTATCTAATTATTCTCATGAGTTTATTTCATTCAAATCAGAAAATAATTTAATAAAAATGGTTTACTAAATTAGTTTCCAGAGTGAAAGTGATTTTACCATGGTAAAATTAAATCCACATGGTGTATTTCAATCCACCTAGTTAGAAATGGTGAGGTGACCATTTTTTGGTGACAATAGAATGTCTACAGAAGATAATATTGGTACCCTAGAATGTTTATTTGTTATTGGTTCTCATGTTCTAACTTCAGGTATATGACTAGGAATTGCAAAATGTATGGCATGAATGATTATCATAGAAATTGTCAAAACCCTAGAAGCAAGTTTTCAAGATCACAAGATAGTTTTCAAAAGAACTTTGTCATGAAAAAGTATATGTCGATTCTTTCATCACTCATGTACCATACATAATGCTTAAAAGTCCATAACTATGGACACATATCTCATGATTGCAAATATATGAAGGAAAATATTGATGTTATATGTAATAATATTTGGAGAAGAAAAGAAAAAGAAGAAGATCAAGTGATTGAAAATGTCTCAACAGTCATGCTTTCAAGATTTGTAGAGGCAAAAAACTATAATGAATCAATAGGTACATTCTAAGATGTCAAGTTTAAGGATGATTAGGCTGTAGAGTTAGCTCATACATTATTCTGAAGAATCCAATGCAATGACTCTTTGTCCTATAGCAGTGGATGCAAATTTGAAGATCTACCTTTTGGAAAGTTTATAGATGGTAGATGGTAGAAGTTGTCAAAGAAACATTGAACATTATGGGCAGTTCCAATGGAATACCACTTTTGGATAGCAAATTCATGGACAAAATTGCAAAGGACTTATTGGTGTTGATGTATATTAATAGGTAGAATTATTTATGGCAAGCCATGAGAGACATAGTATGTCATGAGGAGAAAATTATTCAAAGGAGGAAAGATATCTTGTATGAAGTCAGAGGAAGATATTTCATGAAGGGGACTAACCCTTTTCCATTGATGTAAAATGGGGAGATAGATAATAAGAATAAAATTAGAAGAATGAAGAGACAAGACTGAGTAGTCACAGGGGGAGTAGGTTTGTTGCTATCAATGAAAAATGGGTAGATTGTTGAATGTTGTTGTCATTGATGCCAGCTTTAGTTCTTTAATGCTATTAATATTTTTCTAAATTAAATTAGTTGGAAACCCTAATAGTCAAGAAGCCCTTGAATCCCTACGCTTATTGGTGACTTTGATGATGAAGGTCAATGAATTTTCTCCTAATACCATCATTGGATGCTGCTCATCATCCTGGTTCTAATGGAATGTGGCACAATAGGAGACTCCTCACATTTTGAGAGATATGTCAACTTAAAGTTGATTCCCTCACACTAGTACAAAATGGTTAATTAGTTACTAAAACAACGACTAAAATTTTCATATAAATGACTATTTTTCAGTTGGTGAATATTAGTAGCTAATTTACAATATCTTATAATGCGACCAACTTTTAGTTGTTTTTAGCTTAGTCATTAATTGATTATCTCAATTTTATCATCTAGCAGTATATTTAGTCATAAATTTGGTCATTAATTTAGTTATTGATTTAGTCATTAATTGCCACAATTAATAACAAATATACAACAAAATATATTACTATATGATCATCTGAGAAAACCAATTAATGACCAAATAAATATGACCAAAATGTTGGTTGTGTTATAAGATACTGTAAATTAGCTACTAATACTCACATATATGCAAATTTTAGTCATCGTTTGAAACCAATTAATAATGAAAGAAAAATGGCTAAACTTTTTTGTGTTATAAGATACTGTAGATTAGCTACAAATAGTCGTATATGTGCAAAATCTAGTTGTCACTTGTTATGAAAAATTAATCATTTGCAGTAGTCATTTATATTTTTTGGTAATTTCATATTCATTATAAAAATGACTAATTTAGTAGTTTATATTCATTTCATTTATTTTCATTACTAATCATTATAAACGACTAATTTATTCGTATATTCATTTTATTTGTGTTCATCATTAGTCAATATAAACTACTAATTTAGTAGTTTTAGATTGATTTTATGTGTTCATTATTAATCAACATAGATCAATTTGTATGATTTTGTGACTAAATTAAAAAAAATCATACAATGTGAATCGGTTCGTCTAATATGAAAATTCAAAATTACATATGTTAGTTAAAATACTAAACAATATCATGTGCAACTATAAATAATTTCAACCACAAAAATTATATTATTTGAAATGTCGAGTATTACAATATGAGTTTCCAACTTAGCATTGGTTTGACTACAATTTACACATGAAATGTTGTTTCATCACTAAAAAACATTATCATTGTGTTGTCAAGTCATTGTAGGTGAATTCACCAACTATGAAGACTTGAACATCAGTCTCTAAGTGTGTGCCTTATGGGGGATATTGGCTTTAAGGGTACCACTAGACCAGTTCTCTTCTCTCCCTTTCTGAATTTGTCACTCCAGTGTTAGTGTTCTTCTCTTTCTTCAAATCATGTTGCTTACCATCAATACTGAGTTCCTTTTCTAAAATCAAAAGGACCTATAATGCAAAGTGTAAGACATGAAAGACATAGAACACAAGAATATAAATGAAAGTAGACTATAGATTATTTATATTAGATATACCTCAACATCAACAATGTTAAATCCATTCTTCCCCATAAAAGAAAGAAACTCGAACAAGTTTTCTTCAGTTGAGTGATAGTGGCCATTATGTGGCCAGATGACCTGTATAAATAAATTAAAGTCACCATAGAAAATAACACCTTAGTAACTTAATATTAAAGCTTCAGGGAAAACTTAGGCATAATCATGCTAACTAAGTTACATGCTAAAAAGCTCAAGCTATAAATAACTTGTTAAAAAAATAATATGAGGTGTGATGTCTAATCCTTGTAATTTTATTAACAACAACAATTTGTTGTCTAATGCATTAGCTTGGTCAAGTATATAAACAACATGTTCTCAAATAACAACATGAAAGTATTTTTTTCTAATAATCATGAAAATATTTCAATACAAAACAATTAAAAGGATTTCAATCAATATCGTGTAATATTAATTTCTTCTTCAAGCTTTGGTTCTTGTTTAAATAGACATAATACCAAGTACATTAAATTTCATAGTTAAGATACAAAGAAAAATCGAAATAAATGTTCAAAATACAATCAAACAATAAAGAGAGGATATCATGGAATTGAAATTGCAATTATAAAAAAATTGTTTACCTATCCATCGATATCTTATCACGCATTCCTAAAACATTTTCTTGCCCAAAATAACCATGAGGTGAGAGAATCACAACATTAAAAAGCATAGGAATACTTACTAGAAACATTTCCAGATTCGATGGCTGAAGTGTCTAAAGAATATCCAGCAACAAATGAATCATATCCAAGAAATGATCTCTATATTATCTCCCCATCCTTTTTCCAATCGCATTTCATGTAACCTGCCCACACCAGAGTCAAGTAATAGTCAAATGAAGGAATTGACATTTGTTTTTATCTTTTATATGTATAAACTTTAAATATAATTTGTTTTAGTAACATATTAATTCATATTTAAAGCATTCTTGTCATGATAATGTATCAATCAAGTAGAACATCAAAAAAATTGACCTCAATGAGGTCCTATAACAATTTCTACAATATCAATATTTGTCTTGATGTGATATCTTGGATAGAAAAAATAACATATCTGCAAATGAAAAATCCATATATTACTTATGTTAAAACTATGTATATGGTGTATTCTTAGGCAACTTTTTAAGATGTCCCTCTGCTTTTACCAAAGTGGATTGTAGTTTGGTTAAACTCTATATCTTTTCATTCAACATAAATTTCTAAAAGATAAATGCTGCACATTATTCTTTCCCATTTCTCAACATGCTAGATATGATAATTTGAAAGTCACATAAAAGCATGAGAAAACCATTTTCTAGCCAAAAAAATAAAATAAAAAAAAATGCCTCTAATAAAACTTCACACCTTAGAAATTACTCTGCCACATGTTCAGACTAAGGATGATATTCTTTGAATAGTCTTTAGGTTATATTTAATGGGATATTCATATTTTTACCATGATTTCAATTTGGTGCTAAGAGAAATATATAAATCCAGGTTATTATTAGTGAAATTCAAGTATAATTCAAAAAATAATGTCATTATAAGGTATGGAGAGAGAAACGTCATCATAACTAGGATTCTCTATTTTAGTTTGGTTTGAGTTGAGTTGGTATTTGAATATATAATTTTGTCTAAAGAAGTGGAATAGAAAGATGAGAATCGAGATAACCCTGTGAATTTTTAATTAATTCATATTATATATCTCTAAAATAATCCAGTCATCCTTCTATGCTATTTGATAGAGATTTACTGGCATAGAATAATAATTAATTAACTATCAAACACAATGATACAATATATTAACCAAGGAAATAAAAATGCCATGGCTTTGGTATTTGTGTGCTCGAATGAAATCCAGCGATGGTTGTGTTCTTTCTTTATCATGAAATAGTATTGAAGACAAATGTTGTTCAGAAATTGAACTCTGTTACCAATAGGAGATGGTCGTAGGGTAAGGAAAGGATGAATTGAAGGGCTCAAGGTCTAGCTCCAATACATAGTTATCCTTTTCACTACAAAATACAAAGTTGTCATCATTTTCTTATCTAGGTAAAAAGAAAAGCGAGTTTGTATTTTTGCACTTGTGATAGTATATGAAAAGGAGAGAACTAGTGGAAATCAAAGTGTGTAGTCCCATCACTCAACCTAACAGAAAACTTATATATTATGTTGTTGAATACAGTGGAAATCAAATGTAAAACCCACTCAACTTTATCTTTACGTGACATAGTCATAATGAATTAGTACAATAGAAGCATGCTAACTCATAAATAAGAGATGATAAATAAGAATAAAAACATTATTTCCTACCACATAATTGGCATGAATAAAATTTCCACAGAATTCATCCAAAAAATGAGAAGAACTTATGGAAAAAGAACATATAATTAGTGCTTTGAACCATCTTTAACACATGTACCTTATGCAAGTAGAGAAGGCCAAATGTAGCAGGATTCGAATCTTGTGGTATATAAAAACAGAAATGTGGAAAAGCACACCTACCATTTCACGAAATCTCACTCTAAATAATAGAAGATGTTGAGGATAGTAATGATGAAAATAGATCATGTATTAAGATTAAGCCCCTTATTGGTCATCAATTTGCAAGGCGGCTAGTAATTTTTACTCGTAAAAGAAAATATCATAATTAGTGTAATGAATGTGTGGATATTTTTGTGAATTTTTTTACATTTATATTATGGCATCCTTGTAGGAGAGAGTGATGAAAGTTCTCTAGGTTGGGTCAAACTGATTTATCCTTTCATATGCTTATGTGAATGGACAAAGAGCTACCTTTCTTCAGTTTGGAAATTCGGGTGTCCCTCCCTTTCATTTAATATGTGGAGATGCCCCACCATTGAAGGACCTTTATAGTTCTGAATCCAATTGTATTGACATAACAGATGGATTCGGTCCAAATCAAGATGTTGCTATGGTGATTGGAGAGGGAGAAACAACTCAAGAATTGTTTAGTATTCCTCTTGTGGAGCTTGAAATATAGTGTAGGAAAAATGGTTCATCTATTTGTGGTTGTAGGGAGGTGATGTTTTTCCGATTGCTTAGCTTAGAAGAAGAAGAGAAGCATAAAAACCAAGATCAAGATGAGGATTTTAGGTATGGGTATATCTCTTCAATCAGAGGGAAGCATGCAAGAGAAACTGATGCTTATATACAATTGGGAGGGGGGAGCTGGAGCACGGGTGAAGAAAGAAAATCCATATTTTATGATGATAAGAACTATATATCATTATCATCATCTAGGAAAAATGTTTAGGAAGAATCATATTTACAGTCACGTGTTGAGGAAGGTGAATCAGTCGATGTCTCTTGCAGTGGAACTTTACCAAAAAATTTTGATGTGGTGATGGTAGTGTCATGTGATGTGCCCCCAAAAGTTCAAGTCATTCTAGGGAATGTCAAGGAAAAATTCTTTCTCTACTCCTTAACTCATATTTCACCCCATCCATGTTTTGATAGACCAATCATCAAGGTCATAGAATGATAATTTCTTTAATGAACGAGTCCAAGGGCTAACAATTTAAGGATATGATCAATTTTTTAAAATAAAGGATAGTCTTGTCTAACTTGCAAGGACTTGGGTGTCAAACATGTTGTCAAGCCAATGTTATTCACATGTCAAAATTTTGAGTATGACTAAGTGTTGAGTTTGAAAGAGAGGATTTTTATTAGTATTGTTTAGTCAAGGAAACAAACTAAATTCGGAGTCCATTCGAATTATGATTCATGAAGCATAGTAACAGAGTTGATTAGCTTAATAAGGCTCATCCTTGTCGTGATGTGTTACATTTGAATGGCATGAATGCATGAATTTGAAAATGCTGAGATATGACATAAAACTTGGGAAATTTTGACCAAATAAATAACCCAAACTTGACACTTGAAATATGATATAAATCTTGGGAAATTTTAACCAAATACATAACCCAAACCTTAAACCTAGTAGTTGAAATCCATTGTTTGAAGTGTGGCTACTAAAGAAAAATCTCTTAAATACTTTTAAAAATTACAAATAATTTATAAAACATGAAATTTCATTGTCAATGAAATGTCAAACTAGATAACAATTAAAGTGATAACTCGCAATGACAATCTGAAATCGACAAGGCATATTGGACAAATGTTCAAAACTCATTAGAAACATCCTAATCCTACAAGATGCTCATCTAAAGCAACTGAAAATGTTACCTTTCATGGGAAACATGGAATGTTAATGATATAAATGACAAAAAGATAAATAATTAAAACTAACTATTAGAACTGGTGCAAACAACGAATGATAAAAAAATGAAAATGGGGCAAAATGTTTCATATCCAATCCATGAGACTGTCATCTGCTTCCATACTTGATGTTTCCCAAGACTAAGCAGGTCATTCCACTAGTGTCCACGTCCTCGTATCCACATTAGAATTCATCATCATATCTACATACAGCCTGCATTGGCTATACCCTTTCGTAGAGAAAAAAATAAAAGAAAATGAAGCCAGAAAGCCTTTTTACTAGTCAACGATTTAAATATTTTGAAGAGTGTATTTAAAAAGAAGATTCTCATACCAATATCCTTTCTTTCTTTGAAACTCTATTCAAATACATCATTTCCTCTAAAAAATTTACATATCGTGGATCATCATAATTCAAGTCATCAATTAAATGAAGTTCTATCATCTCTAGAGTAGGGATGCTCTGATGAAAACAACCTAATACACTAATTTCCCTATCATGAAATCTAGTTATGTCTACATAAACCTGTATATACAGATATTAGAGAGTGGGGTTCTGAGACATCGAGGTATGGGATATTTTGAAAGTTCCTGCATTGCATTTCAAAACTAGAATAAGCCAACTATGCACTCATTTATGAGGTAAAAAACATAAATATTCATTATGAACATCATTGAAAAAAACCATGGAAGGATTTTATGGTAGTTTCACATCTTATAGCAGGTTAAATTTTTTAATTTAGGTAGTGTATATTTTCATTACGGAATAGATATGAAACAAAGTTGTTACTTGGTTTTGTTTCATATCTATTGGATACATTGAATTCACAAACATGACATAATAATGAACCAAAACATAATAGTGAACCTAAGCTACAACAATATACACTTTGTATAATTATTTTTATGCTATACCTGACAACTAAGTAGAAAATGCAAACATTCTTAAAGATTGAAACATTTTGTTCATTGCAAATGTAAAAGAAAGGCATAAATTCTATTTTTACCAAGAAAAAGTTGTCACCCATTAACAAGCATCGAAGATTAGGAAGCCTCTCAAACAACAAATTGAGAAGACACATTTCTTTAAGAAAAGGCACAACACATATGACCAGCTCCTTTAATGATTTAAATCTCCCCATCATCTCAATGAATATGTCAACAAAGAAATTGTATGCATTATCAGGATATGAGTCCATTTCCAGTGTGACCAAATTACTTCCACATTGCATATTGAGTCTCAAGATAAAGCAGGAAAGCTCTTGAAAAAGTATCCCATTCACTCTCAAATATTTTATCATGTATGCCCCTGCATCAAATAAAAGGAAGCCTACATTTACAGTGGTTTATATTGTATCCACATACAACCCGCATTTACACTGGTTTCATTGTAAAGCGTTGAAAGTAATAGTAAAATCCAGACTTACATGGTTGTAGTTTGAAGCAATGTGATTGAAGAGGTTTTGTCCATATCTAGAAATGTTTTGATGCAAATTCAATGATTCCTCTACTGAGGACCACAAATGCAAGGAGTGCACATAAGGTCAAATATTGACGATCAAATATTCTTTATGGTTTGGCTAGTCGAGTGGAGCATCCAATAAAATTTGATGAGCATACATCGAAGCTTCAAAAGGGGTCCTATGCAAGTGCTTTTAAATGATATCCCTAGGAATCTTCAACATATTACTTAGTATCATCATACGGAGGACCACCCAAAAACAGACCATTTGATCCTATAAAGGTTTGAAGAACTAAGTCACCCTTCTTCAAAATACCATTGCCACCATCAATTTGACCAACTATTTTAATTTCAACACCTTGGATTACTGGAAGCACTGACCCTGAATGCACTTTCTCGGGAACCCCAAAAAATAAGGAATAGCAGGTTGGCAACCATCAATTTTAACAACAATGTGCCGACTTCCTGGATAAAACAAGACCTTTTCAAAACTAATTTTCTCACTAGCATCCCTTTTATCTCTCAGAACAAAGACCATTTCATCTTCAAGATTGGCCTAATGAGTGTACTGATATACAACAATGTTGCTTGGTCCATTAGCACTTGAAATAAGTTTGACGTTATTGATCATATCTATAAATGCACCCTCCTTTTTCCATATGTCTACAATAATGCTTTGAGACAACTAAGTTTCTAAATTGGGACAAGAACTTGAATCAACATGTATTTCACCACTAACTAGATATTTTTCACCAGTCAAATATATATCCTTATGGTTTGATACAATGAATTCTAATGAAGACATTCCAAATAAAATGCACAAGTTCAAGAAATGAAGCATGTGCACACGAGAAGATTGTAAGCAGATTTGCTACCATCCTTTCTTAATCAACAAATTCATGGGTTCTTTATTTGGTTGTACGATGTAACAAGCAACATGATTAATAGACATAATACACAACCAATAGCATTTTTAGATAAACAATATCTTCGAATGATCAAAAACACCAACATTGACATGAATAAGTTTTCTCTCCCAACACTAGTCATCATCCCAATCTAACAAATCAGATGAAGGTCCATGTTTTACCTCAATATGTAATGCACCATGTAGGACTTTCTCAAACATTAAGTCACTGCTCTCATTTTTTAAACTTAAAGAGTTAAGCTTCTTTCAACCTAGAGTTCAACATCCAGAGAAGTAAGTGATATAGAAATCGAGGAGTCACATCCTTCCTTGCATATTACCGATCCACAGATATCAACAAGGGCCTTTATAAATTCGATGCTAAACATTGGTCTAGTTACTATCACATCGATATGTGATGGTGAAAATTGAAGACTAAAATCATGTTTTGTTGTTGTGGTTAGTGGGGATATTCGATATTAGCCTAGTTGAAACTCGAAGCAGAAGTTTCGCATATCATCAATCCTCTTCAGTTGAGGCTTAACATTATCTGGCCCATGTGTGAAGCCAAATTGATGCTTGCCATAATAGCCATTTGTCACTAATTTTAGGGAACCACATATATTACAACGTGTTGCTTCTATCTTTGGGATTGAATCCATGTTTGGCACAACCATGAAATTCTCCAAACTGTTAAACTCGAAGTGATGCTTCACAATCTTGATTGTGTAGTGTGTTGATGTTGCATGATCAAGTTTGCAATATCACTGGACATATGTTGTAGCTCTTTCTTGTCCATCAACTAATATCTTAACACCTTCAAAACATACTCCTTCAGAAGTCACCACAAGTCCTCCAACTGAGAAACATGTGACCTGAAATGGCTGAGATATATTAACATGACTGTGCTCAACAAGAACGTCTATATATGGAAGTGAAACATCAAATATTGTACTCTAACCCTTGTAGAATTGGAGCAACCTTTATTTTCCATATGGAATAAAATTAAAAGAAAATTTCCCACTTGCATCAGATATTGCATGACAAAGTGCTTGATTTGGCCCACATTTGGCCAAGGAGCTTCTTTGAGGGCAGTTCACCTCATGGACATCATATAAATAAAGGTATACATTAACTCCTAAAATAGGATTACCCTGAGAAACAACTAAGCCATCCATATCATAACTTGGGACAGAAAAGATGTCATCTACTACCAGATTTCCAAAGCCCAACTCCATCTCTCGAGAGCCTCTTTGGAAAATTGTTAAGAGAACATGAGAATCATGTATTTGAAGGAGAATATTATAGAAAATATACTCTATAAACCTCAATTATTGTACCTCATGCGTAGCACCATCCTAGCTAGGATCGACATTAGGTATGACCTTGAATCTTCTTCCTTTGTTCAACAATTGGCTCACAAAGCTCGCTCTTTCCACTTCTTCACATTCGATTTCATGGAGGGCTACTGTTTCCTCTGGACACTCATCCTTAAGGAATCTCCAAAATTATTATGCGTATCAAATGAAGGCAAAGAGAGAAAAATATCATGGCCTTTCCTTTTTGAAACAAAATGTAGTGGGATTTGATATGACCTGATATTTGTATATTGCTCGAGGATTGATGAAGTTAATGTATTCATGATGGGAAGTAACCTCCCTATATTTCCTTGGAGTAATATTGGTAAACATGTAAATGCATCCTTGCGACGTAAACATATCATTAATGAGATCATTGCTGGTGGAAATGAGTTCAACCTTCACATTGGCACGACCTCCATTTATATCTAGACAAATTTCTACTCCAACAACCCCCATCATTCTCCCAAAAATAGTGAACCCAGTGAAGTCAAAATTGATGTCTTCATGTCCATTTCAACCATTGTGATCCATTGATACATATTCACCCATTTAAGATATATTCACCAAGTCAGGGAATATGAATAAATTTTTCCACTCGATAATCTTAACATCAAATATCAAACTATCTGGTTCATATTCACATCAAATATGAAACTATCTCATTCATCTTTAGAGAGCTCTTGAAACAATTTTTCAGAATTGTATCGAATCTGAAAAAAATATATTAAAAAAATTATTAATATATGCTACTTGATTATGAATCAAAATGTTTAAAACAATACAACACTAGCAAATTTGTATTTCATATCCATTGCACATAATTCATCTTTCTTCTTATAGTGCATATGGCTCATAGATATTTTCCAAGTGGTTCAATTGTTGTAACATATAATTTGTAGATGATCCTGATAACCCCACTATCTGCAATATGACTATCAGTTTGCAATGATTCATTTTATGTAATATTTTTATAATTATGGTGAATCAATAATTCTTTAAATTAAATAACGAATCTACTCCTTGAACAAAGATTATATGCAGAGATTATATGCAAAGTAAGATTTACACGAGTACATTTTTAACTTTTCAAATTCTACTTATATTCATCAAAATTTCGAGTAAGAAATGCATAGTATCGTTACAACTTACCTTGTTTCGTGAACTAACCATTGTGTCTAGGGCCTGCCCATAATTCTCCATAGTATTAACGCAAGTCAATTGCTTCAACAATTTTACTGGGTTTCCTTTGCGATCAATGTAGGGATTACATTTAAAATGTTCAAATATTGTTTTTAAAAATTCTTACTGAAGAAGCAACCTGATAAACCTTTACGCCATGCTTTCCTGTGTGTTTCGCCATGGCTGCTAAAGTTGCATTCGCAACCATCTCTATCGATATCTGCAATTTTAATTCAACCAAAAAAATAACACATCTAAGTGAAAAAGGATAATGGTGTTTTGGGTCGAAGTTTTGAAGACATATATGGAAGATATGATCTCCCCAGAGAAATAAATAATGTAGAGAAGCTCTAGAAAAATCAAATAAATATGATTTAAATAATTAAAAAATGTGAAATCTAAGTTTGGAGCCCTCCACTTTCATCTTCCATATATAGATGAAAAACGTAATCTAATAAAAAAACAATTTAATATGGAAATACTCCAGAAAATCTAAAATTAATTATGAAATGTTTTTTCACACATTGTTAAGAGTTACTCACCAGATCTAGCACAGTATCTAGATCGGCCAAGAAGTAAGATAGTTGACCTTTTCCATAGTGCGTAATGATTAGATCAATCATTCTAAAAGTTGAATATTTGGTTTCGCTCAACAACAATGTGAGAGTAATCGAGTAACGGATCCAAAGGCTTCCTCAACATTGTGAACGGATGACTTTCGATGAAGCCTCGTCATCCATTGATCATCAGCAGCAGTTCCAACTTCCAAACATGTAACCAACATCTGAAGCACCCACAATGTCTCCATTACAAGGAACTTCGAATCTAAAAACCTACTAGTTTTTTTTCCACTAGTTTTTTTCCAGCTCTGAGTAGCTCACTACATCTCTCTTTCTCTAGTTCCCAACTAGTTGTTACTAGTTCAATGCCAATAGAATTTGAAATCATTCTGATGGTTGAGATGTTGGATTTAAGGGATACAAAACACATGGATCCACTAAAAATCCAGCCAAACGATCTGGATCAGTTTTATACTCCCAGAGATTTGGATAGGTGTTACCCTAGTAGAAACAGTGCCAGATGTAAAACAATGCCTTTACATTGCCAATTATCAAGGAAAGATGATCTATAACCCCTACCATTTAAGGAAAAATCACCCAAAATCCCAAATTTACGATAGTTTAAATTATTAAATTATTAAGTTATTTGTAATTAAAAGTTTAAATAAAATAATTACAAATCT
>APFE030959131.1:261575-349807 GCA_000404065.3 Pinus taeda
TTATTATTATTTATTATTTATTCTTTTGTTTACTTCATGTTGCCAACACCCTCTGCTAAACTAGTATAACCAACAGGCATCGAAAGTCCCCAACACCTTGGGAAATCTCAAGGAATCTCTATCCTTTTTCCCACTTTTGGCACCAGGCTAAGCCTGACCTGGTCTCTATCCTAGTCCAAGACTGGCCCCAAGGCTCGCACCTGACTTAGACCTCATCTGCCTCAAGGCAGGCATCCAGTGCGGTACTCAATGACCCTGAGCATCTCACAAGGCTAGCCCACTCCCTCGACAACTACTAAGGCGCACAGCCCCAGGCATCGAAGTCCTTTACATCGCTTCCAGACTTCAGCATCCCAATCCAATAACAGGCACCTAGCCTAGAAAATTAGGCACTTTGCCTCCTCAAGATGGTCCCATAGCTCTTCTAGAGCTATCCATCAAGAATTATACACAAGACAAAGGAACCACTGGCATAAGTAGCGTTGATTGAGTTTTGTCCCCAGCCCATATGGTGTTACTTATTCTCCCTCGTGCATATGGGCTCACATGAGATCATCAAATAAACCGGCCCTCTCGGCCCATTTGTGGAGTCTTGTGAATCATCACATCTCAACATGCATCCAATGCATTAACCACACGATCATAGTATAATAGGAAATAATCTGCATGCCAACTCTTGCATGTCATCATGAGAACGTTCACCTTTGTTAATTGCAACATTATGAATAATAAGGAACTGCATGCTCATGCATGTCATATATTTGTATGGAACTGTCACATGCTTTAGTTATACCATCAACATAATTATATCAAGACACCACATGTCGATAATCCTCATATTATAACATCATAATTCCTATGCCACGTTATGTATATCATATCCATGATGATTATTGAACATTAAATACCTATTATCATGTAGTAAATGAATATGTCAATATACCTTGACATAACATCATAATACCTATGCATATCACTACTATCATATGGATACCTTATCACTATATGAACCATATGTACATCATTATGTTCCTACCATGATAGCATGAAGCCTCATCAATATGTTTTCATCAAGTTTTCAATTACTTTTCAATATTTAGTTTGACTTCTTTCAACTAGGTAATTGATCATTTACACCAACGGTATAATCATTTCATATGAGCCTCATCATCTTGAGTCTTAATCTCTCGTCATATATTCTTCCTTCCCCAAGGAAATTTTGGTGAAATTCATTGTTTAAGATATTACTAGTGATACCATCGTTATTTAAATCATCTATCTCAAAATTAAAATCCCTTGATTTTACATCCATTTACCCTTTGGCTTACTGATTCCAATACTGCTATATGCAATTGCATATAAACATTTTTTCATCATGATTTAATTTTATATCATGCTTAATTTACTTGCACGAGGATTTATTGATCCATGTTGACTTATTTAACAATTAGCACTTCATCCACAGAAATATTTTCTTATCTCATCGAGTTCGTAAAGTCTGTATCTCAATACCACTTGATTTCTTTATCATAAATTCAGTTTCCTCAAGTTGGGCAAAAGACTCTTTCTTATTAAATAGTATCATTATTTTAGATTTTGAAATAGTTGGAAACACTACTACCATCATTGTCCATGAGAAACTTAAATGTTAGGTGTTATGTGGAAATGACCTCTTTTAACGTTATGGGAATTCCTACTCATGAAATAATGAGTCAAGTACAATCTCTATTAATTGACTTTCACTTCTTTTGTCACTATGTACACCATCCTTCTCAAGGTATCTGTATAAAATTTCTAGCAACATTCCTTCCTATATATTCCTCGTTTATTACCATTTGGTCATCATGCAACTTCACACCTTCATATTTTTAAAATATGTAGATCATCATTATTACCATTACCAATGATGTTTCTAGCTCTACTCATTAATACCTTTAAAGGAACTTTCTTCTTGATAGAAGATCCCTTCATTTCCTCCTACCCGATATTCATAGATATATTTTTCTTTTCCTCACTGTCTTGATTTCCTACTATTCCATGTCTATTGGCTTCAAAACTGGAAGTTTCTTCACTTCATTCTATTTTATTAAATTGACTTGAATTTCTCACCTCCACTCATTGTTGTTTTTCCTCATCTCCTATAGCACCGATATACCTTGGAAATGTTGTTACTATTTCCAACTTGGGTAATACCTGATAAATAAATTCATTAAGATAGCTACCAAGTGTAATCCGCTTATCTTTTCCTGTTTTAAGACATCAACATAATAAAATCTCCTGATCATATGTCTTGTTATCCATAATTCATTCATATAGTTAGTCACCTATGAAAAACTTTACAATGTGGCTCTCCCATTGTTATAGATGTTGTTATGCACAAAACTTATCTTCTCCAATCATTCTATTTATCATACCATACAGGTTCCTTAAAATAGCCTTCATTATTACCCTGATTTTTCAAGTTCATTAGTTGATTGCCAATATTTTCTTCTTTATGTGCATCATCCTTAGATAGACCTTATAGTGATACCTTTAGAGTACCAAGTCATGATTATACCAAACTCTTCCATTATGTTCTAAAATAGGTTGTTTCTTCTTATTTATTTCTTACCCCTGTTGTGATGCTTCTTCTCTAACATATGATCCAAGTTGGCCATAATCACATGGACTATCATTAGCAAGTTTCTCCTTTCCATTTCTCTTTAGACATCTTTATCCACTATATGCAATTAAACTTGAATCACGAAACCTCATGTAACATTATACACAACATCTAAACTGAACTCCAAGTTTGTACGATTTTCCATTGAGAATATAGTAGTAAATGAGCAGATACATGTAATCTGAATGGCAATGACAGTGCAAAATTAAATTTATTAGAAGATCATATTGAGAGAGTTGCGTTCTTGCAATAATAGACCATAGAAATGCCAAGCAAGTGCTATTGCTAAAGGACAATGAGAACAACAATCCAACCCAAATAATTAGTGAATAGTATTATCAACATTCAAGGAATGTTATCTCTATGTTTTTAGATCAGATTGAACAATAAAATAGTGAACAAATGCTAGTGAACAATGATCATATAAAGGTAATAAGATATCAGAGTTTATCCATTGTGAATTGGAACAGATTTCACTATTTTAGAGCACTTTAATTGGTGACAAATTTCAACTTCAATTATCCAAATACTTCAAGTGCTATGTAAACTATGTAGTAAAATGAACCGGTGGTGAGTAGTTACACCAACATTAAAGATTTGTTACAAAAAAAGTGCCAGTATACCATTTCAATAGTGAAATTTTTCAGAGAATTATACATCATCAATTATGGGTAGATTATCACCATCCAAGATTACAAGATTATATACTTTTCGAATGACTCAATGAGTCATAATAAAACTATATCTTTAATTATGTGACACATTTATATTTTCGCCTTGTTATATGGTTGTGATGGAGAGAGCTATGCAAGCACAAACAACTCAAGAAAATGAGATAGTGGTTTTACCATGTAATGAGAGCAGAGAACCACAGAGGAAAGGACTGGTAGCCATACCAAATAATCTGATGTGTATAATGATGTATGAAAAACCAATGAGGAATTAATGAGTGCAACAAACTTTAACTTATACCAGCCAAACACTTACAGTATATCAGTCTACCAAAGCCAGATCAGTTATCAAAACATAAGAAAGAGAAGAAGGTTGATATAGAGACCTCGTACAGGAAATAAAAACATTACTGTAACTCAATATCAAGATTCATCACTGAAGAAGGATAATGAAGAGTTTAGAATGTTGGGGGGATTATTTGTTTAAGAAGGTACTTGAATTCTGAAAGAAAATTTATTCATCATGACTTTTGAAATCATATGTCATACCAATATTAAATCTACAGATTCATGACTTTTTAAGGATAAAGATAAATTGAAATTTTGTGTTTTTAAGTGTCTGTTTAGACAATCATTACTTATGTTAAAAATAAATTGTTGAACCAGTGTTCTGGAGATTAATAAATTAAACAACCAAAGAAATAGTCCACACCAATAAGAAGAGACACCGCCAGCCAACCCAAAACTGGATCAGATGACTGGGAAGGTTATCCCTTCCCAAAAAAAAATTCATTTTATTAATAAGATGGCGTGCCTGCAAGCACACCTGCTAAGGCAACTCCATATCAAACCCTTAGCAAAGCTTTATTAGATATTGGGTTTTAAAGCATAACCATCGAAACAAAATCAGGAACTCTGAACAAACCTATTGGCTACAATAAATTTTAGCTATAACGAGAAGGCGTCTGGCTAGAACTGTATCTCACACCTTATAGTGAAAAATAGGCACTACGTATTTTCTTCACTTAATCGACAGTTTGTTACAGTGACGAAATTCAAAAAACCATGTTCCCTTACAATTTGACATTCCCATCAAATATGCAGAAGATGTAATTCAAAGTTTGTTGTATCGTATCCTCACAACAATAGAGTAGCTTCCCTGACATGATTACATTTTGGATACAATCGACTTTATACCATATCAAGAAATTTTGAACAGAGACTTTTATTGACCTTTATCAAGTGTTGATCATACTTGTAGCCCACATAGGGTTCTCCACACTAGTTTCAACCTTCATTTGTACGCTTCTGATATATCCTTCCTTAAAGAGCCAAAGAACCAACTTTGCATGTATTTATGTTGAATCTATCTATCAATTTTCCCATGGCAGCTTCAAAGAACAAAATAACATATAAATATAAATAGAGGTGTAGATTCTCATACATAGGAATAAGAGAGAAAATGCATTTCTAAACTGCATGACTATAGATTAAAAAAAAACGATGTTGCTCACAATTCTAGGCAGGAAAATTTAGAGAACTTTTGCTGAAAGATGATTTTATGAATTGAAAAATAGAAAGAAAAATACCAACCACTAAAAATATACCAAAAAATCTATCCTATCATCAAAGAAAGGGGATGGATAATTCTCAAATTATTGTATAATGAAATAATCAATTGTGTGATCCACAATTCATGCTTTATTCCCTTAAATAAATTGGGTGGGCAATGGTTATGGCCATATCTTATGGGCTTAGTTCGACAGAAGCATGAAAATGAGAATCATATATTTTCAAAAGAGTTTTGGGTTCAACAGGACAACCATTATGTATCAGAACCTAATCAGCACACTTGGTTTTGGGAAGTATTTTGCATGAATGGACTAGTATTTCTAAGCAGGAAGCATCAAATCAACAATCGCAAATATCTTCAATGTACCTACTACCAACCTGGCAAGTTTTTTGACAAAAACAGCCTTCCCTCTCCCATAAATGCATTTACAAGAGCAGTGTTGTACTTCCAAAAGGTATACTTATAGAAAACACAAAAATATATAGCATCCCTAAAATTCAAATGAGGACATGTTACTACTGATCTCTTGGAGACAATCTATATTGCTATCCTACATTGCCACTTTTCCACGAGATAAATTAAAACACTACTTGAACTTTCATCACTAAACAAGACAACAACTATTCATACTGAAGAAACTGAACGGGTACCTCCCAAGACCCAAAATGGCATACATACTTGAATGATTAAAACAACCAGGATGCCAACGTATTTTTCCAGACGTACTGGACCCTAGTGACAGCTAATTGATCTGCCAAACAATTCTTAGTACTAAATAAGATTTGACAAATTTTAAATTTGAGCCAACCCATGCTGACCCAGCTACTGCAATGCTCGTTAAGCTTGGTCCCCTGTCATTGATCTCGCACTTACAGTACAAGCAGCCCTCGTAGTTGTCATTCTATTTGTGTTGGCATTTGAGTAGAAAGATTTCCTCTAAATTTCAATTAAACCTACAATTGTATTTTTTTAATCATATAAATTTCAGTTGACCTCGGAGTCAAATTTATTGATGGTTTTATGGTTATGTGAATTGATTTATATCATTTTTGCTAAAGTGAATCATTATTTCCCCTGGCCGCATAAAAACCACCCTTCAGCATGATTCATTAGACATCCTTTGCAAAAACTCAAATCAGCGACAATCCATGAATACAGCTTGCATTCTTTTGTAGTAAGCAACATGTTGTGTGCATGCAGTAACTAGTGTATCCACCAAGATTATACTTTCTATTATAGATTGTGACCTCAAAAATGCCAATCAACAACTGCATAAAGAAATATCTTCAACTACCCAAACAAGGCATGATCTGATACACTTGTTGAGAACCTAATTTCTAATATAATCAACTATGAAGTTTAATCCAACACGCCAGGCTGTTACATGTTGATCATGGTAATATTTTGCCAGTCTCCAACAACAACAATCTGCAAAACCCCTCCCATAAGTTTGTCGTCTCCACATTACAGTTGAGTGACAGATAAATAGTAATAGCTTCTAGGAAAGGATCATGACAAAATACATGTACAAGAAAAACGCTCTAGTAAATACTAATGGAGGCTAGGGTTTCTGGCTTGATTAAACCTACATAGAGTTTATTCAACAACACTTACAGAAGCATAAAGACCAGCTTTGCAACACAAACCTTAGGTCAACTCTGAGGTGGACAATCTTGTCATTAATTTCAATGGAACCATGTGCATCTCTAGTCCCGCCACTATTTTGCTATTAAGTTCCATCTTGCTATGATTACGGCCTTCAAATTTATGGGGAATCATAGCTAAATTTAGTGGCTATATGGCCAGAGCATCATACCTTCCCATTGGTTCCTGTCTGCCTAAGGAATTGAATTTCAAACATCCTATCTTGTTATTCAATAGAGATTTCAGGGATAGTTGTACGTGTTTCGTTGAAGGCTTCATCGATGAGTTTTGTGCGCAAGGGCGTTTGATGTGTTGTAGCAGAAGGATTTCATGAAACCCTTGGGGTATCGAACTCGGCACAACGGCCTCGCAGAGTTGTTGGTAGAGGTTTAAGATTGATAGGTTTTGGTTCAGTAGTGCCCACACTTATGGTTTCAAACCACAATCTTTCTAAACTGGTGGATACTTCAGATGAATTGATTGCTTCTCGCACAGGGATCCACAATCGACGGATTCTTTCAAGTGATGAAACACTAAGTGGTTTAGTTCACCACATGTTAAATGAATGTGAACCCTAGACGGCTACCTAGAGCCGCCCAGTTGATGTTATACACACAGTATGAAGGACTACCAATCTGTCGCTGACTTGCAAAATCCACTGCCTTTGATAATACTGCCACAAGAATAACAAGAAGCCAAAATTCCACGATCCAGCAGGAGCTTTCTAATATGAACATGGGTATCCGGGGATGTTGAGGAAGGGTTTACAGCCATATGCAGAGAAGAATGATCAGATTTCAAATTGCAGAGGAACAAATAGCGTGCCAGATTTTATTAAATAGGGATCGAAGAGGGGACCTAACTTATATTTCCCATATTTAATTAAAAACATTCCAAATGCATCTTACTGCTCTCTAAATCCTCTGGATACCGTTCCAGCAAATGAAAACAAAGATCTGCTAGTATTGGAAATTACTCATAAGAATGACTTTAAAAATGAACCCATCAAAATATAACTACACAGTCAGTATGGACTGAATAAAAAAAAAATTGTGTATAGCGAGGGTCTGTAGAACATGCGACTTTCCTAGAAGTAACCATCCTATAACTTTCAAAACCAGTCAAGTTAAAAATCCCAACAAATAATTTTTTTTTTCTAAGATGCCCATAGGCCCTAAGAGTTGAACTTGGCTATACCATATGTAACAGTCCAAAAATAAATATCTAATTAACTTTTCTAATTAGCATTAAATTTAAATCAGAGTGGCACTTACCTAGCCAAATAAATATGTAATTAATAAACTAAATTCAACTATGAATAGTGCTTATCTATGGTATAAATAGGCTTACCGCAACAAGGTTTTGGGGATGACTCTCCACCCAACGGTAGGCTCAATTGTGCAAGGATTTGCTACAACTGGCCACCCCCAAGCCCTCAATCAACATACTACTGCCAGTGACTCCTATGTCTTAGAACACCATTCTCCCAAGAGAATGAAAGATAGAATCTCGGAAAGATGGAATGCCTCCCATCCTCCTCACCATCTAATAAATAGTGCAAACACTGGATGGGAACCACATGCACACACTCCATGTGTCTACATGCGACTTTGATTTTTAGCTTTCTTGTTTTATTTCTCTACTTTTCTTTTGATTTTTCGCTTTCTTGTTTTATTTTCTTCTTTTTGATAGCTTCACTGATTTTTTTATTGTTTTCTTTGTTTTATTTCTATTTATTCTTATTTAGAGCTTTAGTATAGTTATTACTATTTCTATTTTATTAATTTTTATTATTTCCTGTATATTTTTAAAATATATTTATATTAACATTTATGATGTAATTTGAATTATTTTAATTAAGGATGAATTATTTTGATTTTACTATTTATTATTATTATTATTTTATATTTATTCATTATTTATTATTTATTATTAAGCGGAGGGATATTACATCACTATTGTTACTACTACTGCAACATATGGAATTGAGAAGCATAAAAAAGAAAAGTACTAAATCAACTATGTCTACAGCTGTCTACTGGGAAAAATGCACTGTTGGTAACTCTAGTACTGATCGTCCTGCTCTACTTTCAATAATCCTCTACAATACTCTATTTTTAACTAACACAAATCCTCCTGCAACTGAATATTATGGGCCTCTATAGAAATGTAGTGATGCATGATGAGAATGCCTCAATGGGCCTACCGAAATTTCTTCAACTCTTTGACTAAGGATCTACATCACTCCCACTCACTCCTCGAGGTGTAGCTGGATGTGCTCCCTATTCCCACTTGGCTTGAACTCTCCCTCTACTCTAGGTCTTTGCTTGAGTGGATTTCTCCACTTTTCCTCCTCTCTGCCTCTCCATTTGTTGTTGCTCCACAACATCTCGAGGCTCCATTTTGAGAGGTCTATCATGCTCCCTCTCAACCACCATATCTCTAATCTCTTCTTTGATCCTCAATGTTGTACATGCATATTATACCTCAAGTTCATGCAATTTCTCCACACAAACCCTAATATGCTTCACTAGTACAATGGCTATGTGTCTCAAGGATGCTTTCCCTTTGATGAAGATCACATCACAACCAAAACATTCTAAAACTCCTATATAAATGAGATTATTCTTTAGGCCTGGAACAAGCATGACATCCTTGAGTCTGAGAGGGGAACTTGACTCCCTCTAAAAGGTGATTGCAACAATCCCATTAGCATTGTACCTTCCATCATCCCCAATTCAATATGCATCTAGAGATATTTCTTGTCCAGGTCACTGAAAAATTCTCAACACCTTGTCATGTGGAATATTGAATTGCCAAAACTTCAACGTGTATGCCAAAACTTCAACGCATATACCAGAAACTTCTATATCAACCCTTTCATGTGTAGATCGATCTTCAGAAGCTTTGATTCTCATGCGCAAGTGTGCTTTGATACCGCATGTAGGTGGGTAGCTATCAAGCAATGAAGCACATAAGGTGTGCTTTGATTCTCGCACATAGGTGGGCAACTATCAAACTATGAAGCACACAGGTGTGCTTTGATTATCACATGTAGGTGGGAAGCTATCAAGCATGTAGGATTCAAAAAACTGTACAACGCACATAGATACCAACTCTTGCTGGACTTATTTTGTTTCACTCCCTATTTGTGAGTAGAAAACCTTATGTTGATTGTATGAAATGAGTGAATTTGTGGAGCAGGGCATTTCTATGTGGGAGCTGGGTGTTCATCACAAAGATTCAATGCTATTTTCGGTAAAACAGAGAGATGTTACACCCAAGAAAAAACGTGCCAACAATGAGTGCAGGGAGGACAATTACGAACAGTCCAGAGAGCCAGAGGGTGCAGTCAATGGTTGAAGGCAGTGTAGCAGACAAGCGTACAGGTGGGTTGGAGAGAAAATGTCAAGCACTAACACCACAACATTTATATGGGCAACACTTTTAAATGGATAGTATAGTAGTAGAGTTTTGTATGCAAGATAGAAGATAGGCAGAAACTGACACCAGGAGTTACAAAAAACCTAATTTTCGGAGCTGGCTCTAATACCATGTCACACTAGGCAGTAACTCCTCAACCAAAAATTGATTCGTGTTTATTCCTTCAGGTAGGTCTTCATTATATACATGAGGGAGACATTGTTCACTTCATCTCCTGATGATTGTTCATATTACTTATTTATCTATTTACATTATATTCACCCAATCATGAGGATTAGGTGTCAACAATTTGCAATGTGTTTGAAAAAATCCATGAATGAGCAATGTTATCAATTTATATATTTATCATGAATAAGTGATAAATTGTAGCTGAAAAGATAAGTAAGAAGATGGACATGTATGCTTAAAAGAAAATTTGAAAATAATTGCAGCTAAAAATATGTTTTGAAAGGTCAAAGGCTTGAGATATGTTTTGAGGAAATTTTCAATTGACTTCTGTCTCATTCTTATTAATAATCTAATGTTTTGTGATTCAAGTTTTTAGTATAGTACTGTTATAATTTTCATAGAAATCCTTAATGGTTGTAGCATTCAGTGCTCCCATGTGTTTGTCAAATTGTAGTAGTGATTGCATTAAGCTTGTCAAATTATTTCAAAGGAAGTAGCTTGCGACATTGTAAAATGTTTGAAGAACTCATATGGTGGACTTAGAAATGTGTAAATTTAATGAAAAACACTTAGTGGCATATTTTTGGGTTGCCTTTCCTCATATAGAGATGTACATGAAAGTGCACATTCCATGTGCTTGTCAAAACTGGTAAATCAGACATTATTGATCCAAATTTTTTTTGCTTTAAATAATTTCATCCTTGGGAATATTTATGTGATTCATCCCTAGATCAGGGGGTATCCATGCCATACGGACATTTATGCCCCCATTTTATTCCAAAAAAAAACTTTCAAAACCCAAATCGTAAATTGGGGTGATTTTGAAGATTGTTGCTACCAACTGTGTGTGCCTATTGTCAAGTTTTTGGTGAAGAATTAAGATGAATTAGTCCCTGTTTTAATATTCCAATATTTGAAGTCTTAATTTATTAGTTTTACTTAAATAGGTTGAGTAAGAATCTTAGATTGCATGCTTGCAAAGTGATTTTGAAAAGGCGAGAATGGTTTTATCTTTTGTGCATATAAATTGTTAGAGTAAATGTCTTACCTTTTGTAGCTTTTATATACTAGAAGTTTATGAATGAAGTATTTAATTGATGTAGTTTCCTATGATTTCATGTTTTTGAATATGAAATTAATTTAATAATTTTCTTATTATGAATAGAATATAAGACAGTTGTTACTTTTCTTATCTAATTCTTTCGTAATAAAGAAACGTATAGGGGTTGTTGTTGGAAACAATTTTGTCGTGGCTAATTATGTAGGATTTTGTGCAAGTGAGCATAATAGGTTTCATTTGAGATGCATGTATTAATCTGTGCATTCTTATGCTTTAATGACTATAGAAAACAACTATTGTGCCTAATTTTAGCAAGTCCATTATTTTATTTGGAAATTTTTGAAGAATAATATTCTTCTAAATTTGTAATAGTGATTGTTCTTGCTGCAACATTCATTAAATGAGTCTCATGATTGAAGCAATGCCATCGGGAATTATATACTGATGAATCAATAAGCATATCATACTTATTATATTTATTAATGAAGAGAGGCATATTAATCTAATTATCTTGTTCTAAGTAAGTTAATACTCATACCATTATATGTGATTTTTGTGACAGAAGAATAATATTTTAGGTTCTTGTGGCATACTTTTGTGGTTATGATGTTAAGAGTCAATAAGTGGAACTTATTTAACATAATCTAGGAAATGAAGTAGGTTGACCTATCTTAATGATCACATACAACATTATGGTGGTATTTATTTCCAATCTTACTTAGAGCTCATGTATAAGAATGAACAGAGTACATGCTTCTTTTAAACTTGAGGAGAAATATGTTTTGGAATTGATTTTAAAGGAAAATTATGCCTAACTTCTTATGTTATATCCTTATATTGTAATAAGTGAAGGAACATGATCACATGATAGCAAACTTAGTCATATTATAAGTAAAAAAAAAAAAAAAAAGTTGAGGAATAGTGTTCAATGTGACCTTTACTTCTCTATATTATTGATGGTTGGTAAGGTGGGACCTTACAATGCCAATGCATTATATTACATCGAGAGTACCGATGAACATATTGGATAGAACTGACAGGGTAATAATACATCGATGTATTTTATTACATAGGGCCCACTGGTGCATTATATTACATTAGCACAACAAAAAACATTCACCATTTAGAAAGAAATAACAAGGCCAATAGGGTTTGGATCTAATTTAATAAGTGACCCCCCTACTTTACATGTCAAACACCCCTATATATAGTAAGTATACAAACCCATTAAACCTAAAATGCCTAAAATGAAAAAAATATACGTGTGAAGTTGGACAGGAAGTAAAATCCTAAGGTGAAATTTTACAGTCACATGAGCAAGAAGAAGCAAGGGTTTAAGGTAAGTATTGAATTTATTAGTTTTTTTCTTAAATTTTAATAAGAATAGAGATCACAAAAAAAATTTACTAGTAAAATCAATAATAAATTTTTCATTATGCAAGGTTGTTTTTTTTTTTTTTTCTAAATTGTGAATAGATATCATAGAAACTGTAAAAAAAATTAATGGTAAAATTTAAAAAGAAATCTATGCAGGGTTTTGAGTGAATTTCCATACCTTTGAAATTCTGATCTTTCTATAGTTCCAAAATATTTGTTGCTCCACAGTGCTATCATTATGTCTCTCCTGCAAATGATCTACCTTTTAATTAAACCCTAACATAAAATTTTTACTTTTTTATTAGTAAAATAAACAATAAAAATTTAACTTTTTACCATGCAAGGTTTTGAGTGAATCATCATACATTTCAACTTCTGATCTTCTGAATAGTTCAATTGCTCCAAAATATTTCATTGTTGTTGAGTGTTCCTCGTATGTCTCTCTTGCAAATCACTCCCTTGAAATTTTTGGAAAAATAATGAAATAGTGAATAAACTTTTACTATTTAAAATAATTTATGAAATTAGATTTCGAAAAATCAATTGCCACTGATTTTTGAATTTTAAAAAAGAAAACAAATCATGATTTTTTTTTCGCCTAATCCAAACATCAATGTGTTCGATAGTAAAGAGCATCCGTGAATTTACAAGTAAAGCACACCGACAATGTCAGGGCAGAAAAAAATTTCAACGCATCGACACGATACAATTCCTTTTCTTTTATTTTCAAAATCTCAAAATGGTGTGCTTAATATTTTAATGTACCAGTGCAGTTATTATTATGATGCATCGGTATTGTAATTATTATAGGAGGACTCATATGGCATAGTTCATTTTTAATCTCAAAATCACAGAAACAAGTGCATACCGATGTTGTTTTTATTTAAACGTATCGGTGCATTTTTGTACAAGAGCAATGATATGAAAACATATTTTATGTTTTTGAAACACTGAAAACTGGTGCTAGTATTATCTGAATGCCATAGTGTTGTTATGATTTAAACAAATCAATGTGATTTGTTTTGATAAGCACACTAGTATGGTTTGAGAGTTATCTTAAATTTTATTTTCACATATAATGGCATATGAATCTCAAGTTATCCTTTAGGACACACCCACATGAATTACAGTAGTTCATAGTATACATTTTTTGCTTAAATTCACTTTATTGTTGAAAACTGGTTTGAAAACATATTGAAATTTAGATTGTGGTTATATGGTTCTTGAAATTAACCTTTGATATGCACAAAAAATTTATTTATGATTTTTCTCAAATGCAGGGACAAAATCTCAATAATATCAAATGGCCAATTCTTTGAATTCTTGCTTGTTCCATATTGCTAATCAAATTCCTTCATGGGGTTTTCCCATTCCATCTCTAGTAAGTTCATATTTTATTTATATTTCGATTATCTAATTGATTTTTTTCTAAATGATGCCAATTTGAATTAAAATGTATCCAAATTTTCATGATCCTAATTCAAAATTATGTTCAGATGTATAAAATATTCCTTCATTTCAAAAACATCGAAGGCTCTTAACATAAGCAACATATCGCAAGAAATTGGTAGATGAAAATAGACATCCTCTTCACCCTGCCAATTAGAACATATAATCCTCTATCCGTAATCCTAGATCAACGATGGTAATAATTGTTCGGTATACTGTAATTTCAACAAACCAAATGGATTGGAATGCTTGCTAATATCATTGCTACTATACTAATGACATTTAATATTTTTTAAAATTAGGATTCTAGTGATGATGAGTGAACCACCTACCATCTTCAGGTGCACCCCAATTCAACGTCAACTTGAGAGAATGTTGCATTAAGAGAAATACTCAGGGAGGAATCATACAAAGAATGGTTGAATCAACCACCTTTTCAATTCCACTATGTCTAAATTCACCAATTAGGAATTATTCTAGTAATAGTAATTCTTCATCACAAGTTGGCAATGGAGGAAATCAAATAGAGTTTGTTATGGATGATTACTTACGTGATACAACTATCAAAGAGGTAATGTTGTCAGATTCATCCCAAAATGATGAGCTAGGGGATGGTGCTCATATCACTGATATCTTATTAAAAATCCTGAAATTTGTTTCCACCATCGTTTTCTTTAGACGTGGCAGCAAGTCAAATTCTGCCTAGCTTGCGGCAACAATGTTGTTGTACAAGTTGAAAACAAAGGTTGGCATGTCAAATGCATGTCTCTTGGCAATATTCAGGTAATTCACTTCTATGATTGATCAAGTCCTCTATATTCTGAGAAATCTTGTCACACAATCAACATTAAAAATTGTCAATTTTATGAATGTTAGATATTGGCATTGTATGATTATATTCCACACTAACTACAGGCTATTCAAAAACTAGATTCTTCCAAGTGATAATGTCTTTCTAGGTAGATGTGAAGAGGTAATGCAGTTGTTGAAAATGTTGGATGTTGAGTACGTATCGTATCATGCGTGTGTGAATGGTTGTATTCTGTATAGAGGAAAGTATGTAGACAAAGGGATATGTTCGAAATTTGGGAATGAAAAGTACTTCAATTAAAAAAAATGGGTAAATCACATGGTCATCCTCAAAATATATTGAGGCACATGCCTATAATCCCAAGTATTCAAAGGCTCTTTCATTTCAAAATATTAGCTATGTTGTAGGGATGGCATGCCTCACATAGAAGTGAGTCATGATTTATGTGAATCCCAATAGATTCAATAACCATGAGGAATATAGAGGATATATGTCCTAAAAAATTCATGGATGAAGTAGGAAGTCTACGAATTAGTATAGCCATGGATGGCGTCAACTCGTGTTTCCTCCAAAACACCAACTATTTTTTTTAGCATGTAGTAGCAACGAATAACAATATACCCTCATGTTTTTCATCAAGAGTAAAAATCTTATGTTGGCTCTCATAGTCACTAGTATAAGAAAAGTGAAGAATATTGATGTCTACTTACAACCATTTGTAGATGAATTGAAGGAATTATCGGGAGGGATACATGTGTAAGATATATCAAAACATAGATAGGAGTTTTACGTTGTATGACATATGTGCTTACAACATACATGATTAATTAGACTTAGGACTTTTGTCTGGTAAATTACATTTTTATTTATTTGTTTATATACATAACAATATTGTTTCACATATACTTAATTTAATTCACTATAATTGTTTTTATTTTCATGGTCGCTAATGTGTCAACTTGTATACAATAGTTTTGCAAGTCTCGTAAAAAAAGGTTATCATGGATGTAAATGTTGTAGACCTTCTCTAAAGGATAGGTGGTCCGACCACCTATGAAAGCCAATGTATGACTACTCCAGGGTATTCCTCCCAGAAGAACACCATTATAGAAGAGAAACATCCACTTTCAATGCTAAACCAGAGAGAACCCAAAGGCCTACAATAATGATAGAAAATGAATGGATTAGAGCATATAAAATAGAGAAGGAAAATGAATTTTCTGAAATGTTTGATTCAAATGGGGATCTTATGTTCAATGATCTAGAATTATTCAACACCTGTGTTGAGAAATTTCCCATTGTGATGAAAAGAAAATATTTCTTTTATGAGCTCCCATATTGGGAGCATATTAAGATTGCTCACTTACTAGATCCCGTGGATATATCTAAAAATGTTTCATCATCTTTATGGTGACACATATCATCGGAAAAAAATGACACATTTGTTATTAGGAGAGGTCTTATTTCTTCAAAAACTAAAAATAAGCATTGGCCAAGATAAGAAAATAAAGGAGAGGTTGGTCTCTCTTGGTCTTTCAAAGAAGGTGATGTCCCATGGATTTTAAATAAATATTATCTTTCTTTTCCAAACGAAGTTATAATGAGTGTGATGGTGCCTTATTTATATGGGTCTTGACTACGATGTTGTTTCACTATGGAAGACCATTTTTCAGGGTGGAAATCGCATGACCATTTGAACCTTCTAAGAGTACATATGTCAATTTTTTTTTTTTTTTCTTTTCTTTTAATGCAATAAGATATTTTATAATTAGTTTTTGTATAATATACTATTTACTATGCAATTTCATTATCCTCTGCTCATGTATGGATGTGTGAACCATGAATTCCCCGAAGGCCTATAATGCACCATATCTAAATTATCTATGTTTGTACATTGGATCACATCAAAGGAGATAAATATGGTTTGTATTCCATGGTGGCATCAATAGATAACTGAGATTGTTTGTATTTTTGAGTTGTAACTGCTGACGAATTTCATGGACTTGTAGGTTCATCTTTTATGCACCTAGTAGATGAGGTTGAATTAGTTGAGGCAGTTTCTTATCATTGGATGTTATTCTTAGAGAGGTACATGAAGAAATTGGAAGGTTTTGTTCAATAAAGGGAAAAAACTAAGGGGCCTATGGAAGAGGAGTATATATCGTATGATTCTTTTTATTATGTCAGTGAGTACATAAAATAGATCGACAACACACAAGGTGCAACAATTTGGGACGACAATCGTGATGAAGACAAAATAGGAGGGGAGATTCTCGAAATGAATGGAAAGAGCCACATGATAAAGAGTAAGTGGCTTATCATTTGTCAAATTTATACACAATAAATATTCACATATTAACACATATTTTCATCTCATGCATACTATATATGTTGGTTTGATTTCATCAGTGAATTCAAAATTTGAAGCCATAAAAAAATAATTCTTACAATATGGAAGCGATACAATTGTGGGCTGCATTTTACGAGCAAAAGAGGAGGAAATGGGATACTGACAAGAAATAAATAAAATGGTTTAATGGTAGATGTGTGCATTATACTTATCATTTAAAAGAAAATATGGCAATGACGTGACCTAACAGTTGGGTTGTTGATCAAGTCAGAGATAAATATAATGTATCTAGTCGTTACGCACATGTTGAGAGAATGGGCTAAATAGATGGATTGGGTGGAGTGACTCGGTAATTATAATCTCTTTCTATATATTTTTAACTTCATACTGCACCTCTGAATTGTAACATGTATATATATTTTATATTTTTAGTTATGTTTGGGTTATTAGAGATGACTCTGTGACTTTTTCGCTTTTTTATAGGTGAAATTGTTCCCATCTATATGGGAATATGGACATAATTTTGGCATGGAGGATGTCGATGATGGATTCATGACATAAGACTATGGAGTGGAAGTCGAGTTCAACAAATCTAGTCATGTTAGCCACCTCAATCAAAACCTAATGCAGGGAATGCCAAGTTACATTAAAAAGATACAAGAGATCATCCAAGTGGACTTCTGTTCACGGTAACTTAGGTTGATTTTGAAAATCACGAATGTGAGGATGGAGGGCGGATACGAGTTTAGGGTTTCTGCTGGTTCTTCCGCTGCCGCCGCCGACCTCACAGTTCTGCTAGAGGATCCTGGCCCTTTCGAAGTCGTCGCTGTCTCTACAGCTTGGTCCGTCGCTGCTGGTCCAGCCGATGCCGTTGTTCCCTTTGCTTTGATCGCTGCCGAAAATCGATGGAGCCGGTCCGCGGGTTACTCAAAGAGCGATGTCACACCTGGGAACTGGTCTGGATCCACCATCAGAAAGAGGCCACGGGTTTCGCTACAAACCTATCAGGTATCCGGGGTTTTTTCCCCTTCTGTGGATCATTTCGTTTCCCTCAGGGCTTTATTGAAATCCCCTTTTCATAGTCTGATTCCCACTCAGCTTCTGGGTGATCTGCTTTTCTGCGCGGATGGTTTTTTCTTGGGGATTATACCCAGTCTGCGCTCCTCGGTCCCTTCATGGCCTGCAGAGCGTTCCTCGGTCCCTTCATGGCATGAGGAGGCTACCCAGTTCAGATCCGGGCTCCCTTATTCACAAAGATTGCAGATCAGGGCCGGATATAAACGCCCATGTGTTTCAAACTGTATCGAGACCAGAGGGAAAAAATCTAAGCTTCCCCACAAGAACCCAGAGCAGGATCATTTACAAATCTTCATAAGAACGCTGTCAGGGGAAACAATGTGCAAGCAAACATGGACAGGAATACTGATAAAAAATTTAAAGGAAGAAATACAAGCAGATACAGGCATCCCTCCTAATCTGCTAAATCTGATACATGCAGGAAAAAATCTGCAGGAGAACCTTTCTTTACAGCACTATGGCATCGGTCGAGATTCAACCATCATTTTAAGTTCAAGGCTGAGTGGAGGAAGCTCGGGTGCAGGCCCCAAGGCCTTTCAGGGATCTACTTCAAAGCCCACAGGCTCATACCGTGATGCAGCCAAAGGGAAAGCTCCTGCACAAGGTAAAGAACATGCAGCCTTCAATACCTCACCAAGGCAGTATATAGTAGACCAAACACCAGAAAACCCCTCCATCTCACTGGATTATCCAGAGGTAAAATGCGTTTTCACTGATCTGGGAAATAAAGCTGTTATCTGTAGGTTTAACGGTTTCTGGCCTAAAACCGAGGCATTGTACCAATGGATTCACACAGTCTGGACAAAAGACTGCCAGATCCACCTCTGTTCAAAGGGTTTCTTCATAGTTACATTTCAAGAAGACGAAGAAAGGGACAAAATCCTCCATGAAGGTCCATGGTTCTGGGGAAATGCGGGCTTATTTGTCACACCATGGTTTCCAGAATTTGATGCCAACACTATGGTTGTCTCAAGGATGCCAATATGGGTAAGGATGCATAATCTACCTTTACACTTTTGGCACTTCAAATCCTTAACAGCTATAGGGAATTCCCTTGGAAGAATGCTAAAGATTGATACAGATAGGCACTTAAAAGGGATTTTCACTTTTGCAAGGATATGCGTCGAGGTAGATCTCAGCCAAGGACTACCTGAAAGCATTTTCCTGACTTTCAATAATAATCAGTGGAAACAACCTTTGGATTATGAGAACACAGCTTTCAGGTGCAGGGGATGTCAACAAACAGGTCATCTCCTCAAAGCATGTCCCAGCAAGAGCAAGCCACAACAAAGGAAGCCTAGAGGATGGCAGAATTTGGATGAAATCTTAAAGAGGCGAACAGTACGAAAGAAAGGCCCTTCGGTATCCAAAGAGGAAGAGACAGAGGTAGAAGAGGATGATACCACAACAGAGGAAGATGAAACAGAAAATCAGAAAGAAAATTCAGCAGTTAACAAGGTTCAACAGCCACAAACAAACCAAGTAGAGACCCCGCAAGACAAAGCAGAGACGACATGCGCGGAGCTAAGCATGGGGGGTAACAAACGACAACACCAATCAGACACATCAGACTCAGACAAAGAATCAAGGAAGCTGAAAGAAACAACTCAGTTAGTTATTGCTACATCCGAGCCCACTCTGGGGGAGTGGCGTAAGATCGAGAAGAAAAAAGGTCGAAAATCTTAAAGCATGAGTTTTTCTTGCTCATGCGGGGGCTTTTTTCCCCTCTTTTTTTCTCTTTTTCTCTCTTTCTTTGTTTTTGGGTGCATCAGCACTTGTGCCCTTGTGGCTGTATGCTTAACAGATGACAGTGTAACTTTTCATTATCTCTTTAATAAAAAGTTACTGATTTTTTTCTCTAGAAAAAGTGGACTTCTCTTCACTCCACTCTATTATATTTAGGTGCAAGTTGTAGGACACCTTTGATTGGAATAATGTAAAGGAAGATTGTAGTGGGTTTGTATCTATCAACTCTAGAAATATTTTGCATGATGCTAGGAAGCCTCATGTTTTCCCCAAACACTGCAACTAAGTGTTTTTTACTGAGATGTGTTGGATGGGGACTAGTGGTTCATATTTAGACATGAACCTAAATCAAAACATATTTTTGAAAACAATAGTGTTATCATGCCAAGCAAGGAAAATAACTAGGGTGATGACAATGAAGAATGATACCTACTTGTGTTATTTCATCATTTATTTGATTGTTGTATTTTTTTGGTTTCTTTATTTCGCTAATTATATTGTATTTCTATTCATCTTCTTGTATAATTGGTAATATTCACAAATGTTTTTACACTTATTTATGCACTAGGAACATTTTTACACTTAAAACTAAGTATTTCAAATTGTGTGCAAAGTGTAGATGCAGGCTTGTTGTAAAGAATCATCATAGTAGCATGCTAACTTAAGAAGCCATAAAATCATCATCATGGTAGTTGGTGTCCAACTGGCTAAACAGTCAATGGGAAGAGAAGCTTGCTATCACCGTCTAAGAAAAAAAGAACTCAAAGCCTATATAATACCTTCTCCATTGGAAATTGCTCAGAACAAGATTTCTAAAGACATGTGAAGTCCAAAAATGAGCTCTTGGATTAAAAGTTATGGCATGTTGAAGTTAAGGGACTTGAAGTCCTAAGAAGGTTGGGATCTCAGAGGTTGACACATAGGCATATTGACAATTGAATATAAGCACATTGGCATATCAACAATCATATATCAATATGTATACATATCAACATAATTGAATATATTAGCAATGAAAGGTTGGAGGAAATTGGAACCCTGTAGATCATGTAATAGAAATTCTTCATGATCCGGGTCCAAGTATGACAAAGGACCCTTCTCTGACCTTTTACTTTCATGATGTGTTAAATTTCATTTTTAAAAGAACATAAATGAATACATGTGCATGTTGTAAAGAATAGGAACATGACATTCAACTACACATGAAAACATAAGCCATTGATAGCGAAGTTCATCTAGGAGGGACTACGTCTCTGAGCCCCAATGTCAGGATGCTGTAGGCCACTGCATTAAGTGTTGTCAATAGTGATGACATATATAAGAGATGATGTCACTATCATACAAGGAAAAATCCCTTATGTAGGAGTGGCTCCAAGAGATGTTCCACTACTAGAACTCTTAGTCAATAGGACTCCTATCAGTATGACATAAACTCATGGATGATGTTCATCCCACAAACATAGCATAAAAGGGATCTTAGTGCAAACATACATGGCGACAACATGAGTATCCCATCAACACGACGTCAAATGGATATCAAACAAAACATGCCAAATCCTGACAACAAGTACATCCCACAAAGGATTTTGCATCACATCAAGCGGAAATCATGAGACAAGTAAGAATTAGGATCCCATATCAAACATCAAATAGGAACTTGTCCATCACAATGCATAGCAAAAGAAGTACATGAACACACTACATAGACCTCACATCCAACGACCATCTGAAGAAAATGATGTCAAAATGCTAAAGCTGGTCGCACCCTCAATCTTGCAGCGTCAAATCTCATGGAAATGACTGCTCGCACATTAATACTGACACTTGCACTCCACTTAGAAAAGTGGACGAAAAATGAAATTAGAAAATGAAAAATTTGAATGCACCATAAGATTTGTGGCATTGAATAGTGCAAAATCGACTGTCAAATTTCTAAATTTTGAGAAAATAGAAATCTAGGACTCAAGGAATCTTTTAGATTCCCCCTAGATTCGTTAAAGATTCCCTCCTCTGGGTACCCTACAAATTGATTACTTAGATAAGGAAACTGAATGCACCATCATGTTCGTGTCGCTGAGAGGTGTAAGATCGACCTAAAATTTGTCCAATTTGGACACTACAAAAATTTCACCCTCTAGGAAATTTCACTCAATCATGGTTCCACTTGGAATAAATTAATTAAAAAAATATCCGTCTCAATTTCCATGCCTTCTCCTGGTTCCTCCATGCTACATGGGCACACTATGCAAATGGGTTTTATATCAATTCTATGGCAGATTAACCAATGAGTTCCGTTGGGTGGAGTTGGTTTAAGATCTATTTGTTATGGAGGAGGTCGGGCGGTCAAACCCCACCTCGTCCTTTTTTTTACATAAAAAAAAAAATTAATGGGAAGGGAGATTGAGATGGGCTCCCCTTGGGTGGTCCAACCACCTCACTTGTCCCCTCTCCAAGCGTTGTATCTTTATTAATATGCGGAGGGTTGAAGTTGGCTCCGCACCCCAAGGGTCGACCCACCATATGCACACAATCCCATGGTATAGTGGGAGCGGTCGGGCATTGTGGCCTGCCCCTACATAAATACATTTTGAAGGATTTAGGTGGCAAGGTTAGTGGCCCGCCACCCCTTTTTTATAATTTTTTTGTTATAAAAAACAATAGGCGATTTTTTGAAAATCTCGATTTTGACTGAGGGAGTCATTTTAACCAGGAAATAATTTCGCTCGAAATCTGGCTGGGGTTGGCCAGATTTCATCCATTGGAAAAAGTCCAAATTGTGTCTCTTTTAATATTGCCTAGTTAGCAAAAGTCAACCAAACTTTTATTGCCTCTATCTTCCTCATCCATACTCGGATTGACAAATCATTCACACTAGCACGATCATGACGACGATATTTTTAACATGAACCTGGTTCAAGCATAATCTAAACACTTTGATTTTTGACCCTTCCTGAGTCCTTTAGGACTTCTACTTGTGTCTGGAGCCACCTGGATCAATCCTCCCCACTGAGGAGATTTTGGTCCTCCAAAAGCATGAGAAATAATCTACAACTTCTTTGCATATTCTCTACATCACAAGCATCCTTAAAAGGTCTCACTTCCATCTCCTTCACCTGTGTTCTTCAAAGCCTTAAGTGATGAGCTAACACTTGCAACCTCTGCAACTGATTTGAAATGATCATAGACTAAATATCGATGTAGAATTCATCAACCATTAATGATTTTAATGTTAGCTAAAGCACCTAAACTGAGGAAAAACTGCTTGAAAATAACACTTTACAATAGCTGATTAAGCATGAAATCGATGTATAACAGAAGTGAAAAAAGTAAAAACATAGACATACTGGACAAAATATTGATGATGGAGTTTGTCCATGATGGAATACGTCTCTAGGTCCACTTTCGAGATGGGCGACCATTTTTTTTAGGAATGAGAAGAAAGGAGTCGATTACATTGTGATTCAGTCAAATTGAACTTGCACATAGGCAATTCTGAACTCTGCCATCAGATAGCCCTCTGAACCAGCTTTCCAATGCTACTTACAGTTTCCAAAACCAACCATGGATGCTCCCAAAACACTAAAAACAAAATCACCTATATCCCCAAAATCTACATACAATAGTAAAAAACCACTCTAATCTTCAACGAGGACAAATTCAGCCTTTTAAAGGCCTCCAGGTTCATCACAACCACTTTGACTAAATATATGGTGAATTTTTTACTACAATATGTGTTTGGAAACTCAGTCTAGTAACATAAGGACACCTAGGGTTAGTTACATGGTCATGGAATTAATTCCAACCATAAACTATTTGAAAAGTCCACAAATAAACCACATAATAAATTATGAAACCGTAAACAGTTTGGTTGACTGGGCAGAGGGGAGACAGTCCATGTGACTGTCGTTAACTAACCACGGTTATCACTCGGCAGTTTCGCTGACCATTCACCGTGATGGTTTGTGGTGGTAGTTATCCCGACGCTGACATAGCGCTGCCACACCTAACTGTAACTACCCACTTAACCTGCAGAGTGTTAACCTCGACAGCTTATCCATAGGTGATCACATGTTACAGTTTTCTGGTGACGGTTCCTGTTGCGGCTAGACTCCTGACTATGTGGGGAAATTCCAAACCTGTACACATGCTGGCGGTTTTCGGTGGATGCTCCCACTGTAGTCAAGGCTGACGATTTAGGCTGCACTAACTCTAATTGTTTAAAACCTGATAGTTAACACTGCTAACATGTCTACCTTTTTCTGATATGGTTTGCACTGATTGCATGGTTTAGAGGTGACTATGTATTGGTTCATTTATAATGTTTTGTAATGTTAACATAGGTCAAGGGTATTTTACCATGGTTTAACACATAGTTTGGTGCGATAGGTTTAGGACTAGGTCATTAGAGTTAGGTCTATAACATGGTTTGAATATGATGGTTGGTGTTATTTTAGGATTAGGCTTAGCATTAGGTTTAGGTACCTTATTGCATGGTTTGAGGTTTTAGATGTAGGATTAGGGTTTTAGGTCAAGGACTTTAACAACATTTTGTCCTAGAAAATGCTTTTAAAACAATTGTTAGAAGGTGAAATTTTGAGATGTTTGTCACATGATGACAATAAGCCACATGTATATTATCGACAAATGACGATATCGATCTTTTTCCACGATGACACCCATATCGACAGTAATCCTAATTTTCAAATGACAAAACACATGTCGTCGACCATTTCTAGTAGAACTGTCGATGAACTCAAGTCGACAGCTAGTTACAACCCATATCAACTCAACACCATGAACACTATGAACATTACCTGAACAACCTAATCCCTAACCAACATTGTCGATCTGTCGAAGCTGAACTGAAGTGACAACGACACTGAATATTGATGACGACACTTGAAATCCTGTGCAATGGAATCAACAAAATCCTCCTGGCTCAACAATCTGTAGTACATTATTTTGCAAATTACATGCTTGATTTTCATGACCAACTAATGACCCAAGCATCTCACACTTGCCATGAGCTTATAACACATACTCAGTGGTCAAGTTTACATCAAAATGGAAACAATACCCCTGCTACAAAAACAAGGCCAACATATCATTGTTGCTTCAACAAGTGAAGGAAAACTCCTCATCACTGTAACACACGATTTACAAACATAAGGCCAAACACTATTGTTTTGCTTTGACAAGTGATGGAAACATGACATCACTTTCACAGTTTATCATGCAACACAAAACAAGGCCAGACATCATTGTTGCTAAGCAAGTGATGGAAAGCACATCATCACTTTTACATTTTAAAATGCAACAGATGATTTACAAAGGTACGACCATGAAACACTAAAATATATAGAAACCATTTTTCACTTATCAAGCTAAATGGGTTGTCTCCTTGTGGTGCATTCAATGGTTGAACAACTGCTTCACCTGGTTCATGCACCAACACTTTGTCTTTAAGGCACTGCTCTGGATGGAGCCTCCAACAAGTGGCTCTTTGATGGCCACTTCTATCACAATGACTGCAATAGGTTTTCTTCCTCCAGATCTACTTAAAATGTTTCTTTACCTGCTGTTGAGAGGGTCTTTCACGCTTCTTCTTTGTTTGTGTTGCTATTCTTTTCCAACACTTATAAAATGTATGGTTCTGTAATCCGCAAAAGGTACATGTCTTTTGATTCCATGTTTTACGTTCACCATTAACAACATGATTATAATCGAAATTAACATTTGAATATCGAAACTGGTTATACCTTTCCTTGCCATCTCTGGTGTAAGTATGGCAATGAGAGCTTTCCTCAGCTTTTTCCCTACAATGGGCACTTGCATGGGATGACAGGGATGTGTTCCCATCATTCACTTTCCTCGATGATTTTGACAATGTTTTGGAAGAATCTAACACCTTAAAGCATTCTCTCTTAGCGTATCTCAAGCCTACAAATTGAGGTCTCTGCATAACCTACAATGGTTGAATTATGCCTTGATTATTAATACCAAGTTCTTCTTCCTCCTTGTGCCTCATCCTTGTAAGGAGCCTCATGTTTGTCCCTATAATTGGGATCTCCACATCTCCAACAAAACTCATACTATGTAAAGACAAAACCAAAAGGAAATCAACATCTTTTACCTCCTATGTTTATTTGAAGAGAGCTGATGAGGGCTTCTCATCATCTATTATTGGTGGTTTGCTAGCTGTCTCGTTGCATTCCCCAAATTCCTTTCTGACATACCCAAGTCCTACCTGATGGGGTAATTCTTCTACTATGATGGGGTTGGCAGTGCCTTCGCTATTAACACCCATGCCTTTTCCTTCATACCCCATTTTATTGAACAATTTGAAGTCAATTCCTATGGTATGATTTTCAAAAATAGCGAAATCATCATCCAGATTCATACATGAAGATAGAGAGCTACGTTTTACCTCACATGGGTCACGTTGCATCTTTTCCAAGGCCTCGTCCTTTGCTTACAATTGTCCTAGCAAACTCTATCTTTCCTCTTTCTCTTCATGTAGACACATCCTCAATTTAGCATTCTCTATTTGAAGATTTTGGTTGTGGTGCTTTAGTTCTTCCATGGCCTCTTCTGTGGCTTGCAACTGAAGCTGCAATCGCTCCTTTTCCTTTGTCTCTTTTTGTAGAGTTTCATACATTATTTCCGCCCTTTTGGAAATTTTGAGCATGGTCTCGTACATCACTTTTTCATCCTCTATCACTGCAATTCCATTGTTCACGCTTGCAATTCACATTCACGCAAAGACCGCTCTGATACCACTTGATCTGAATCCGAGTATGACAAAGGAACCTTCCAAGACTTTGAATTTCGTGATGTGTTAAATTGCATTTTTAAAAGAACATAAATGAATACATGTGCATGCTGTAAAGAACAGAATCAAAACATAAGCCATTGATAATGGAGTTCATCTAGGAGGGACTACATCTTCGAGCCCCAATGTGAAGATGGTGTAGGTTGCTGCATTAAGTGCTGTCAATAGTGATGATTTACATAAGAGATGATGCGGCTATCATACAATGAAAATGCCCTCATGCAGGAGTGGCTCCAAGAGATGTTCCACTACCAAAGCTCTTAGTCAAAGAAGACTCCTATCAGTATGAAATAAACTCATGCACGATGATCATCCCACTAACATGGCATAAAAGGGATCTAAATTTAAACATACATGGCGAGCACATGAGTATCCCATGAACATGATGACAAAGGGATCTCAAACAAAACATGGTGAATCGTGAAAACAATTACATCCCACAAAGGATTCTACATCACATCAAGCAGGAATCAAGAGACAAGTAAGGAATAGGATCTCACATCAAACATCAAACAGGGATCTGTGCAACACAATGCATAGAAAAAGAAGTACATGAACACACTGCATATACCTCACATCCAACGACGATCTGAAGAAAAGGATGTTAAACTACTAAATATGGTCGCACCATCAATCTCGTGGCATCGAATCTCATGGAAATGATTGCTCGCACATGAATACTAACACTTGCACTCCACTTAGAAAAGTGGCTAAAAAATGAAATGAGAAAATGGAAGATTTGAGTGCACCATCAGATTTGTAGCATCGAATAGTGCAAAATCGACTGTCAAATTTCTAAATTTTGAGAAAATGGAAATCTAGGGCTCAAGGAATCTTTTAGATTCCCCTTAGATTCCTCAAAGATTCCCTCCTCTGGGTCCCCTGCAAATTGGTTGTTCAGATGAGGAAGCTTGTTGCACTTCCATAAGAATATCAATGTATATTTGATGGATTTGAAATTTTTCTTTCTTAATGGAGATTTAGAAGAGTAGGTTTACATTGAGGAATCAGAAGGATTTATGCTCTCCTTCGATGAAGGGCTTATATGCAAACTAAAGAAGGCTCTGTATGGTTTATGACAGGCCCCTAAAGCTTGGTATGAAAATCTAGATAGGTATCTTCAACAACAAGGCTTTAGGAAAGGCACAATTGACAATTATCTTTATGTATAGTCGAAAGGTGACCATCTATTGATAGTGGTTGTGTATGTGGATGAAATTATATTTGGCAGTGATGTGGAACGGTTGGGGAATCAATTTTAAAATTGTATGCAAACAGAGTTTGAATGTTCATGACATGAGAAATGTACTTGTTTTTGGGTCTGCAAATTACCTAATCTCCACTAGAAGTATTTATATCCCAATCCAAATATCTCAAAGAAACTCAGAAGAAATTTGGAATGCAAGACGACAAACCTTTCAGCATGCCCATGAATACGGGCTACAAATTGTGCAAAGAATATGGAACATAGTCGGTAAATCAAATGGAAACTTATTGTATCTAACAACTTCAAGCCCAGACATCATGTAAGTAGTGGGGATTGTGGCCAGATTTCAGGATTTTCCATGCTAAAGTCATGTTGTTGCTGTGAATATGATCTTGAAATATCTTGAAGGTACAACAACATATGGAATGTGGTATGCCAAGAGTGAAGATTTCAATTTGAAAGCTTTCACAAATGCATATTGGGCTAGAAATATGGATGATAGGAAGAGTACTTATGGTGAATCTTTCTTCCTCGTTGAATTCTTGGTGTCGTGGGTTAGCAAGAAACAGGGATTTATCTCTCTATCGACTAATGAAGAAGAGTATATTGTATCTACAACTTGTTGTATGTTGATTCTATGGATGAAGCAAACATTGAAAGATATACAGGTAGAGCTATTTGATGCCATTCTAATAATACGTGAAAAGACAAGTGCCATCAACTTCTCCAAAATTCTCGTCATGCATTTAAAGACTAAGCAGATTCCTATCAAGTATCATTTCTTGAGGGAATAGGTTGTAGCCAACATTTTCAAACTTGAATATGTACCCACTAAAGAGAAATTGGTAGATATCTTTACCAAGCCACTAGAAAGGGAACTATTTGAGTCTCAGGCAGCAGACAGGAGTTGTCACTCCTCCCTCCAAGTGAATTCCTGTTGGAAGGTTGTGGCAACTACTTAGCATGGGGAATTCATGGGAGAGTAGGTTGGAATGGTTCAAGCAGAGTTCTTGTGAAGTATTATTTTCCACTGATGTTAGATGGGGAGAATATTGGCATGAGCATAGACTATGCCTCACCTAAGGGGGAGCTTATGGTGTTTCCATCAATGCTAAAGGGGTGGAGTTTTGGACATTTGTTGGTATAGTGGTGACTATGTAGGTGTTGGCATTGATGTCTAACAAGGGTCAGCATGATGATTGGGTGTTTGGGAGGAATTCCATGGTAGTTGTAAGCTTCTTGTAGAAAATAATCACAGTAATGGGGTTACTGAAGAAGCCATAAAATGATGATTATAGTGATGAGCGAGATGGAACTCCATGGTAGCTATAGGCTTCCTGTAGAGAATCATCATAGTAGCAGGCTTACTGAAGAAGCCATAAAATTATCATCATGGTAGTTGGTGTTCAACTGGAAAGATTCAACTGGCGGTGAATATTTCATTAACCTTCCAAGCAACAGAAGAAATCAAAGCCTATATCAAACCCTCTCCGTTAGAAAGTGCTCTGAGCAAGATGTCTAGCGATATGTGAAAGTCCACAAATGGACTCCTTGATCAAAAGTTATGACATGTTGAATTTCAGGGACTTGAAGTCCTAAGAAGGCTCAGATTTTGGAGATCAGTACATTGGTGTATTGATAATTGTAGATCAAGATATCTATGTATTAGCATGATCAACAATATGGACAATCAAATATTGGAGGATATCGGAACCCCAAAGATCGTGTATCGGAACTTCTTCAAGTCATTAAAGAGAATAAAGTTGCAATATCGGTAAGTGTCAATAAGCCTTTAAAAGCACTGAGGAATGTGAAAAAAGCATTAACGAAGGATTTTGTTCCAAAACCAAAGGTTGACAGGCCCTCTTCTCTCTCCTCCTGCAGGACACATGACAATGTATGAATACCTCTGATAAGCTACAATGGCAAATAGTGTCAATGTGAAATGGCTATATGGCAAGACACGTGGTAGACATATTTAACCGTAATGAGTGGTCTAACAGGCCAAAACCAGGTGAGACGTGTCATCACTAAGGAGTCGACAAATGGCAATGATGATGTCATATTAGAATTGGACGATCTGACGATTGAAGATGTTGGAACTCTATAGCAGTTGAAGTGATGAAAATTTTCCATATAGAGGGATTCCGATATGGGTTGGAACTTGGTCGTAAGAGCTCAATGAACCAAGGGACCATAACAATTAACGAAGGGATAATGGCCCCGGATATATTCTAAATGCTTAAAACCTTAATGATCGGTGGCTAGTCACAGTTAGTAGTCCTATGATGAGAAGCACTGCGAGGGCTAAGCATAAGGAGCTCGGCAATCAGAGAATTTGAATATCGGACCACTGCCCCACTCTGAATATTGTGATATGGAATCTCTCAAATAAGGAAGTATAGAGCTTTAAAGAGTGCATGGGCTAGCATCTATGATATTGAATGAAAGCACAAAGGAGTTGCTAATTGAAAAAGGGCTAATTCCGTGGAAAACTATGCAATAAGAAATAGAGGACATCACTAGCAGCATAAATGAATTTGTGTTCTTGAAGGAAGAAATATACTACTTCATGTGCATGAATGTTTGTTGTAAATAAGAAAAAAACGGTCACCTTCCTCGACTGTCAAGACCTATGAAATGATAAATAAGCATGGGACTCTCGGAGGAGTGTGTGGGTCATCTGAGAATTAATCTCTTACTGCAGGAGCTCTGTGTAGACAGCCTACAAAGAACTGCGAGGACCATATTTTCTTTGGGTGCGTCAACAAGAAAATATTAGAATATGTGAGAGATCCAATTGAAGTCATGCCTAAAGAACAGTTTGGAAGCTACAGGATATTGTGGAGAGATTCCTATTTGCAGTGTGACTAAGTAGAACAAAACCATATCCAACAACTAAAAAGTGGGTAATGTGAGCATATATGTCGAAGAGAAGTGATGTGACTGAGAGCATCAAAGTAGAGAGGATGAGGCTCTTGAGAGGACACAATGTAATACTACAATAAGAGCAACATGAGGATTGTGTGAGGAGCTTTGAGGATAGTGTTGAAGTGCAGTCAATGAAGAACCCTTGATAGTGAATTCATAGTGCAGAGGGAGTGTTATAGTGTGAAGTGAGAGGAGGTTTGCTACAAGTGAGGACAGAAGGAAGAGTGTAAAATTCAAATATGTGAACAACCATTGTTTGGTATTTTACTTGTAAAATTGTATGCCTCTATTTTCAGTTTTAAAATTGTATGAAATAGTATAATAGTGGCAAGGCATGTCAATGTATGCATATTAAAGAGGTTTGTGTCTCCTGGAAAGTTCGTGCTTGCTAACCAAAGGGGGTTGGTGCCTCCTCTGAGTGGGTGCTCACAACCAAACATATGTAGTTATGTGGGAGCTTAATTTACATTGTAAACAAAAAAGAAATTGGTGGTTTTTTTCATCTCGGTTTCAATGTTAAAAACATTGTGTCAAATGTGCATTGCTCATGTGATTGTTGTTTAAACACGTGTGTTTGAAATATTGTTGGCTCACTGTATTTGTGAACGAATGCTCTCACAAGGTAAAGAATACAAGAATGGACTAAAGGGATAATAATAAAAAGAAAAGAGTTTCTTAATTTCTAGTTCACCCCCCTCTCAAAAATTCGTTATGCCAACATAATTTTCATTTCAATGGTAATTATAAATAAAAATTGAATTAATAAATATTTTATGGCTAAGAATTAAATGATAAATAATGTGATGGTGATTAAGAGGCATTTGTTTGATTTTCTAATAGACTTGGTGATACATTTTTGTTTCCTCTTTAGAATATGTAAAATAAATATCTATTTTTATGTATTTATAAGTAAATGATTTAAAGTATACATGTCTTTATCATTGGGAATATGATGTAATATTAGCTAGGAGAAATGTGAAAACATGAATTTAGTGACTATCTCATGATAAGTATGTGGAAAAATTAATATTTCTTTTGTTCATTAAGAGATAATCAAATATATTATTTGTCAAAAGTTTAAATCTAATATAGTATGAATTTCTTATTTAACTAATATTTATTATTAAAATGAGTTAAATTTAAACTACTACAATAACAAATAAAGAACCAAAATATCACCAAAATGCTATATGTTTATTACTTGAAAAAAGATCACTTTTCTCTTTAAGGGAGAACTTCCAATAGAGCAAATCCCCAACTACAAGCAACTTCACAAGCCTTACTTCACATTTCTTTATCCTCAATTTTAGAGAGAGAAAATTATAATTTAAATTGGTAAGAGTTGCTATAAACATTAAATTTAAATTTCTTGAAAATCTCATAAATTTACTGATAAATTAATTTTTATAAAAATAGAATTTTTTAAGTTATATGAAATCTAAATTAATTATAAAAAAATGTGACTTAAGTTTTTAAAAACTTAACAATATTTTACTTTTTGTAAACAAATATAGATCCATCGAATATCATTATATGAAAATATCCTTTTAGAATGTTAAACTTGAAGAAATATGCACATGTCAAAAGATTTACTCTCTTTTAGTGATTGATAAATATGTTATTGAAATGGATCTATAATATTGGTTTTCTATCTCTATATATAGATCGACCATAGGGTAATTTTTCCTAGGTTAAATTGTATTTTTGAATAATTTATTATTATTAATATTTTATATTAAAAATTGGAGTTACACATTTTCATCTTCTTAAGAAGTCACTAAATTATTTTACCTTTAATTATTTTTTCCTTGTGAGTATTGATATATGTTATTAATTAAGTTAGCATGAATATGAATGAACTATCTAAGCAATAGAAAAACATTTATCATAATTTTACAATCATAGTTTCAACCATACTAAACTTTGTAATTTATAAAAATAATTTTGCATTTTTTTAAACGTAAGTCATTTTACATGCAGTTTCATATATAAAATTTTGATATAAGTTCACCAATACATAATATATAATAAATATTATTTCATACAAATAAGCATCATGATGATAACCATCTAGAAAACATAAACATCATCTAAGATACACATTCAAATTCATGACTATCATCTAATTATATACGCCTCTAGCACATTTAAACATCATTTTCTAGCACTCAAATCTAATAATCTAACAAGGTATAATCATCATGATCACATCCAACAAAACAAAAGAAAGTGTAATCTAACATGATCACCACACACATCCTAAAATTAATGTAGAACTCATGTCAAATAACTGCTATCACATACACATCTATCTGCAAGCGCATTAAATGAAGATACCTAACATGACCTAAGAATATACACATAAACACCAACATATAAAGTAAGTAAATAAACATGAACAAAAAAAATGTGTCATATATATACAAACAAGTCAAATAACTACAATCAAATATCTGATACAACATACATAGTTGTTCCAACCTAGTGTACAACAAAAGATGATGGATGTTCAACTACTACCTCAACTTTTGTTGAACTCTTAGGTGGAGGAGGAGGTGGCTAGTCTACTATGTTAGGACAAACATAAGGTACATCCTCTATCTCTAGCATCTAATCATCAGGTGAATGACAAGAAGTTGTACAACTAGAAAGATCATTGACACCCAAACCATGTTCTGATGGGGTAGTAGTACCAAAAGCATCATCATCATCACCCTCATCATCATGACCCAATGGGGTAGCACTACATGAATGCTCATCTAATGTATCTTTTGCTACATATCTTGCATCCCTCATCAATTCCAATAGCCTTCTAGCTCCGATGATATGAAGCATAAGAGTCATCATCTCACATAGAAAGTCCCTCAAGATATCAATGAACCTAGGATCTATAATGATGTCTTGAGCCCTCACAAGGAAGACTCCCTCATCCAAAAATTTGGATGATCTTGCAAAATATTCCATCCTAAATCTCATACCAACCCTTACAGTCTCAGATGTCCATGCCCCCTCGGGATGTGACTCACCCTCTTGGGCCTTGATCATATCCACTTGCAGTCCCTCTGGTTGGGTAGCAGGCATGTCTCGAAGGAATGTTCCAATGTCTACAAAATATATAGTACACAACAATAATTAGACAATTTCATTAAAAAATTTAATAAAACAAGTTAAACAACGTGCTAAAATATTTTTTATTCTAATTAATTAAAACATTAAAATGAAACTAGATTAATATAAACAAAACACTAATATTACATTTATGATTGGCAAGCTCATCTGATGTGAAGAGGATGTTGGGACACTATCTCCAGTTAATACCCGCATACAAAAATGACAACACGATAAGCTAATGGGCATCCTCACTGGTTAGGAGTGCCAGTGCCTAAGTAGGAACCTTGGTTGGATACTCTAGCAGGCCCCTCTTGGATATCATTTGGCCCTGCATGCACATCTGGACCTTAGTCATCAACCTAGGAGGGCGATAGTAAAATGTAGGCCTCATCTCTTGAAACCTCACAAAAAGTAAAAAATAAATCTCTAAAATGAAAGGGAAGTTCATCCTCCCATGTATTATCATACAACATATATTGAAAGCCATATAAAACTTCCTGAGAAAAATGGCAGACCATTCGATACATCATAGCGCCTAAATCAAAGAAGTTACATAATAAAAAGGTGGGAAACTAATGACTTAACCATCATTAATAAAGTGTGCAATTGTGGTGACTAATAATGAGAGACCCCTAACCTTGTTTGTAGTAAAAGAATAAATTTGTAGCCATACACTAGACACCTGAAAATCTACTCAACGAGCTGCATGAGGCCCAACATATCTCAGAGAGTAGGTAGGATGAATCTCTACTGCAACCCCATGTGGGAAATCGGGGAAATGGAGAAAATCTTCCCCTCTCCTAGATAGGTCAGCGATAAAATATATATCCTCCTTAATGGGCATGTACCATGCCCCAAGACCTACATGGAAACCCTACTCCTAGAAACTTCATTGGCAAACCATATGTGCCAACAAGATAGAGTGTTCCTTTAGGGATGTCACCTCCTCATAGTACTTTAGGAGACCTAAATTCCTAAAGAGCACTCGAAATGTTGTTCTAAAAGGGTGAGAGTATAAATTCCTCTCCCTCTCTCAGGCCAACCATGGTCAAACCATATTGTATTGGTCTGCCATTGGCTCTTGCGACCACTGTTGCTCCCTCTTCTAACATCTTTGCTACATTATCAACATATAAAATACATTAGCCTCATACGTAAAACAAAAATTTGTTTTATTAAATGAGAAATGTATTTATAAATATGGAAACATATTTTTCAATTAAAAAAAATCCCCAATGCGACCAAAAAAGAGTAATGTAGCAGTTTCGGTGTGCTATCAGACACAACCACACTAGAGACAATGCATACATACATATGGCGCACCATTGTTGGTTCACATATTTAAAACTTCATTGCAGTGCATCTCAAACTTATGCACTATTTCATACATATAACCTTTTTGTACCCTTACAAAATGTTTAGGTTATCAAACGCATCGAGCTATACTTTTTAATATTACTTTTGTGATACATTTAGTAAATATAAAAGTTCCAAGAATAGCCTTAAAATGTATGCATTGATTTACTATTTATAGTTATTCTCGGTGCATTCTCATTTATGAAATTCACCGTAAAAATAGGATTGCATTAGGGTCACACAACGAACGATGGTGCACCTTTTAAATTTACAGGGTGCATCGCTATTGGTGTGAGTCGATGCTCTCTGGCGCACTGCATAGGATTTTCTTATTTTCTTTAAAGAGATGAATTTTTTTATCAAATTCATAATTCTAATTTGGTAAAAAGTTAAATTAGAGAGAAACATAGACATTACCTGGACATTTTCTCGTCTGGGATGTATTGTTGACACATAATTGAGAAAACAAACTCACCACCATTTGAGAAAATTGGAAAGTGATGCACTAAGTACAGTACAAAAGGATGGTAACAAAGAGAAGCATTGACATCAGGGCACTTGCACGAGGGAAGAGTGGCATTGGTGCTTCAAAGCTCTACAACACTGTAGATGGTAAAAATAGAATTTAGAGCCAGGAGTTTTTTTTTATTTAACCCTCTTCCAATGCATTATTATAACCACACTAGTGTGTCAGATATCCAAGAGTGTCACTTTTTTTTTTAATTAAAAAATACATAGTGATATTTTTGTTAAGATGCCCCATGGTGTTCTAATACATGTACTTCACTAATTCTTTGTTGGACTATAGCACTGCATTTTACAAAAAAATTAAAAAGCACCTAGCGATGATCTTTGGAAGACACACCAAGGCGTTTTAAAATGTGAAAAACACCCATGATTTGTTGGAATATAACACCACATTTTTTTGAAAATTAGAAACTATAGAAGTGTTACTTCTAACTGTGCATCAAGGAGTTCTACTAAAAGAATGGTGTTGATGTTGTAGGTGTATCTAGCACCGATAATTTTTAAAATTCAACCTTTTTCTAGTGCTATCTATTAGTCAAGCACTGATGCGTGGTATACTGTACACGTGCTAATTCGTTATAGTAGTAGTTTACTGCTAGGTCGCCATCATAGTATAACACAGGACTGAAAAAATGAATTTTATGACTTATATTTTTGTAAATTTACCCTTTTCTAGTGCTATTAAGTAGTATACACACCGATGCTCTTTGTTATTTACCACACCGTATTTTTCTGTTTATTTTTAAATAAAAATTTACCATGGTGCACCATGTTCTCTTCGGAACCAATGCTTATATGGTAGTAAAGCAATGGTGCATTTCTTTATTGTAGTCGCACCATAAAAAAAGCAACCACTAAAACATGCGCCCACCCATCTCTACTACACATAATGTTTTGGGCTATTATTATAGGGAGTTTTGCAAAAACCTCCACTAAAGTGTTCCTTCCTTGTAATGAAAACACGCAAATATTCCTCTCTCCATCATCTAATGGATGCAACCACAAGCCAAAGAAGAGTAAAGGCTCGCCTGATAAGCCTCCCTATTCTCCTGGACACTTTACTCCCTCAAATGTCTCAACCCTCTCCTCCCTCGAGAATGTTCTTTCTCAGAGCACCAAGTGTTGCTTGTCCAACACGCTTCATATTCAATGATGTTGCATGGAGGAACTATAAATCTCCATGTCTTGGGCATCATTACGACTATTTGCTACTACCATCGAGGATGCTTCACAATAACTTTAATGTGTTGGCTAAATTTCAATAATAATAATCATAATAACAAGTGTTATAGAGTATCTAGTACCTACCACTTAGTTTAAATATATCTAAATTGAAGTAAAAAAGCAATACAAAACTAAAATTCCATATATTCTATCTTACAACAACAAGAGAGTTGAATTTAGGAAAAAATTGTTATAGCCTTTGATGCATTTATTATTGATTAACTTTGTTTTTTTATGCTTACTTGATATTATTAAATGAAATATTTTAATAAAGATTTGCTCAAACATCCTACTATTGAATGTAGTTGTAATAATTTTGGATATAGTTGCATTCTGAACTTGGTCTGTTTCTCAAGTTACCACTTTTCATATTTCCTCAAACTCCACATATCTCATGAAACGTAGATTTCTAAGACCAAAATGCTTAGCTAAGTCAAATTCAACCAAGCAAGAAAACACTCAAAATCTTACTTCGTCTATGCTAATTTAAGTTACTTGTGTTTAGACATTTATTCCACATAGTGTGACCAACTTGGCCAAGATAAGTCTCTCATACGTGATTAAGGAGGTAGTGTTATTCTAAATTATAAACAAATTCAAATATTAATAAAAATAAATAAAATTCAATCATAATGTTAAACCATGAAGAAACTGCAAAATTATTTGGTTGAATAAATAATAATAATAATTGAGGTGAGAATCTCATTGTACAACTCAATATGATGTGTACTATGTTCGTCTGTCATCAAAGAAATTTTGCTCATGCCCATCAAGTTTTTAGAAAAATTAAAAATAATTTTTTTTAAATAAAATATATAAAATATTAAATAATATCGGCTCATAAAAAAAATTACACGTGAAGAAATTGGATCCCTCTCAGCTCTTCCATATTTAAGATGCCTCTATACTAGTAATAATGTTATAATTTAGTTAATTTTTAAATTTTTAAAATTTAACCAACATTTAATTTTTATAATTTGGTACATGTTTTGATAATTATTATGAATATGGATTATTTTTGACAGAAAAATGGATTGATGAATGCGAAAAGAGTGCAAGACAAAGAAAGCGGAAGAAGAGCTACGGTTTTAGGTTTCTGAACTCCATGGAGGCGTGCAAAGGGGGGGCTCCACTCCCTCCTACAGGCAAGCAGTGGTCAGCCGAGGTAAGAAACCAATAGAATCTGTCAGAGGTCCTTCAGGAGAAGGGAAAAGGAACATGGAAGAGGATCATGATTTTACCAAACCAAGGGAGGAAAACAACATAAAAGACAATGATGCACAAGACAAGAAACAAGGAGCAAGAAACAAGGTGCAAAAGGGGCCATGTAAACCCAAGGCTGAGGTCACTCCTAGAGTAGTTTTAAATGATCCTGCTCTACAGGTGCACAAGGACCACATGCGGACCTATGCTATCATTTGTAAATTCATGGGATTATGGCCCACTGAAAAGGCATTGCAAGCATGGATTAAATACAGCTGGAAACCAAAAAGAAGCGTAGACCTACATCTTGGGTCAAAGGGTTTCTTCATTATGGTCTTTACAAATATTGAGGACAAAGACAAGGTGTTTGACGGAGGACCCTACTTCTACATTGTAGCAGGCCTCTGCATGCGGCCGTGGATGATGAATTTTGTCCCGAAGCGAGAGACTTTCACTTCGGTCCCAGTCTCGATAAGACTCTACTCCCTACCTCTTGATTACTGGCAAATAGAATCATTATCTGCCATAGGAAATAAACTAGGGCATTTTGTCAAAGCCTCTAAGGCTACGAGAAGGGAGAAATACACTTCCTTCACATGAATATGTGTGGAGATGGATCTCTCTAGAGCTCTACCGAATGAGGTCATTTTGGAAGTTTTTGATGAAGAATAGGTGCAAACAGTAGATTATGAACATATTCCCTTCAGATGTTGAAGGTGCCATGAACATGGGCACCTATTTAGAGAATGCCCTCTAAAATAGAGAACAAAAGTAAAGTAACCACAATGAAAGAGACTGAAAACTTTCACAAAGTGGGATATAGAGGAAAAGGTGGCAAAAGGTGGAAAAAGCAACAACAAACAAGAGGGCAACATGTCAGTCCAAACAGGTTTGAAGTTCTCGAAGAAGAGGAAGAAATAACAAATGTAGATCAGATATTGGAAGGAAGCCCAGGGGAGAAGGAGAAAGAAGAAGATAGGGAACAAACACAGGATAGAAATAAACAGAAAGAGGCTATGTTGAGCAATGCAGAACTTGAGATGGACCAAGAAATGACCCAGAGTGAGATGGAAATGGAGGATCACGAACTACAGGAGATTCCTGATAGGGAACACCTAGAAGGGTTCTTGAAATAGGCAACCATGGGAAGGGTAGTGTCAGTACCTCAAGAAGAGTACAACAAAGTACATCAGTTGTTCCTATCAAAAACACTAGCTAAAGGGTTGGAAAGGCAAAGAAACAATGAAAGGCAGGACAACGAAGGTGTGAAAACTATGAAAACCACACCAGCATTAGCTCCTAGAAACCCAGGAAAGAAAAGAGGCAAAAAAAAGCAGAACGAGTTATTGATGAAATGTGGAAAGCTAATGATAGATTCAGGTAAGATTAAAGACCTAACCAGTTACTCCTTTTCAAATATTTAATAATGAATTTCACATCTTGGAATATCAGAGGTCTAGGTAGTAAAAGAAAACAAAGAATAATTAGTAATAAAATGACACAAGAAGCTCCAGATATGATCTTTATCCAGGAAACTAAATGTTCCATTCAAAAAATAAAAGAGATTCATAGCAAATGGCTCAATAAATTTGAGTTTCTAGAAGTTAAAGTAGATAATATAGTAGGAGGCATACTCACTCTTTAGAACCCCCAAAAGCTTGGCATAATAGATGTTGAGGCATCTAGGAACTATTTATCAGTGGTTATTCAACCTGTAGGAGATAAGGAGACTTATCTGGTCATAAATGATTATGGCCCTCAAAGAATGGATGGTAAAATCAGGTTTCTAGATTCTCTTGTGGATCTAAGAGATAGACATGTAGGAGTACCATGGGTCATGGGTGGGGACTTCAACATGATCAAATCACTTTCGGAGAAAAAAGGAGGAACCAAAACTTTAAGCAAAGACTCAATAGCATTTCAAAATTTTATAGGTAGTATGAAGCTAGTTGACACGGATATGAGTAATGGCCTCTTTACTTGGAACAATAAAAGAGGAGGCGAGTCTCAAGTAGCCTCAAAGTTAGATTCATAATCTCAGAGAACCTTATGCTCACCAACAAGGAAATGATAGCAATAACTCTCCCCTTTGGAGGCTCGGGCCATTAGCCTGTACAACTTGAGGTTCAAGGCATTGGCACCCCCAAGAATAGACCTTTTAGATCTGAGAACATTTGGCTCACCCACCTAAATTTCATCAGCAACATTGCAAAATGGTCAATAGAAGATTTGCATATTCAGGGTACAAGAATGTTTCTGCTACACAAAAGACTAAAGCACATCAAGCTTAGACTTAAAGACTCGAACAAGAATGAATTTGGCAATATTTTTGAAGTGAAAAAAGCTGTTGAAGACAAAATGCAGGAACTCAATCAAGCCCTTATCAAGGATGGATTTGGAAAAATTAGAAATGATCAAGTTACCAAACATCATCAAGACTGGGAGAATTTATGTAAAGAAGAGGAAATATTTTGGAGACAAAAATCTAGAGGTCAATGGCTAAAAGAAGGGGAGTGAAACACTAGATTTTCCCATAGATCCACCATGGCAAACAGATCTCATAATAGGATCTCTTCGATCAAGGACAAGGGAGGTCATCTTCTTAATTCTCATGAAGGAATAGAAACTGTTTTAGTCCAGCGCTTTCGAGGTATAGCAAAGGAAATCATTTCAGACAGAGATCATTCTGTCAGGGACTTAACAAGGCATATACCTAGGCTTGTAACAAGAGAGGATAACTTCAATCCTAATAGGCCAATGAATGAAGAGGAGATTAGTGAGGTCATCAAAGAAATGAGGAATGGTAAAGCGCTAGGCCCTGATAGTTTCAATGTGGATTTCTTTAAATCTTGCTGGAACATTGCTAAACAAGACATTCTGAATGTGGTGGAGGTTCCAGAATGAATAGAACCATTTTGAAGGTGCTTAATACTTCCTTCATCTCCTTGATCCCCAAACAGGACAATGCTCAGACTCCAGACATGTTTAGACCCATAGTTTTGTGTAATGTGGTGTACAAGATAATTTCTAAGGTTTTTGCCAATAGACTCAAACCACTTCTTCCTATTATAGTTTCTATGGAGCAATCTCGTTATGTGGAGGGCAGACAAATTCTCAATAATATCATTCAAGTGCATGAGGTGGTGCACTCATTGTTAAGCAACAGGAAGGCTGGCATGATCATGCAATTGGACCTAGCCAAAGCTTACGAAGTTGAATTGGACCTATATCAGGAAGGTCCTTATAGCTTTTGGGTTTGATCATAACGTGGTAATATGGGTCATGGCCCTGGTAACTTCTTCTAGCTTTTCAATTCTGGTTAATGGGTTTCCCTCCAAGACTTTTACTTCTTCAAGATGCCTCAGGCAGGGAGATCCGCTCTCTACCTTTCTCTTCATCCTCATGATGGAAGGACTCAGTCGAACAATCAAGCATGTGAAAGAAGTTGGCAACATCAAGGGGCTCCAACTTTTTGAGACTAGACAAGCTTTGTTCCATCAACAATTTGTTGATGATATCATGCTGCAAGGAATCCCCACGGTCAAAGAAGCTCTAGCCTATAAAAAAATCCTGTGTGACTTTGCCTGGCTACAGGTATGGAAGTCAATCCCTCCAAATCTAAGATTTTTTTTCTTTAATACCAATATTGCTATTCAGAGAAATATCTCGAGAATTCTGGGCTTTCAAAGGGATGTCCTTCCCTCCAAATACTTGGGAGTTCCTCTAACTAATAAACCTTTGCATAAGAGAATTTGGGAACCAGTGATTAACAAGATGAAGGATAAAATCAGGAAATGAACTATGAAATCTTTAAACTTGGCTAATCAATTAGTGCTTACAAAAGTTGTTCTTCAATCTATCCCCGTCTTCATGCTATTAGCACTTCCAGCTCCAAAATGAGTTTTGCAACAATTTAGAGCCATTCAAAGAGACTTTCTTTGGGGTAAGGTGGAGCAGAGAAAGAAATGGGTCTTGGTAGCCTGGGATAAGATTTGAAAACCTAAAGATCATGGGGATCTTGGATTGGATGATCCAGAAGTACTAAGCAAAGACTTAGGGGCCAAATTATGGTGGCGTTGGTTAAAAGATCCAAAGGCTCAGTGGGCTTGTATCTAGAAAGAAAAATATGCCAGCACTTGGAAAGATAATGATCACATAAGGATGAATCGCATTATAAAAGGCTCACACATCTGAAATAAGGCTTGGGATAATAGAAGCTTAGTAGAAAAACATAATTTCTGGGAAATCAGAGAGGGATATCTTGCTTTGTTTTGGGAGGATAAATGACAACAACAACCTACACTGTTAAGAAAGGACTTTCTGGACCTCAAGAAAGAAATTGATACCAAAGGGTTTCTTAGGGTAAAATATTTTTGGGATCCAACCAATAGTGAAGAAAAATGGAGAACCTGGAAGAACATAGATTACAGGGATGATAGCCCCTTGAAAGAAAAATCTAAGGCACTTTTGAAAATGTTGGACCAAAGGAAAATTTTAGTGACAGGTGGGAATGACCAACTTAGATGGGGTAATAATAATGAAGGTACCTTCAATCTTAAGGAGGAAAAACACCAACTCCTTGAGCTGGACTCCAATGTATTGGACAAAGTTTGGCAGAGCCTATGAAGGCATCAAGGATGGATGAAGATCAAACTCTTCATGCGGCTGGTTCATCGTAAGAAAATTCTGACTTGGGAAAACATTCATAAGAGGAGTGTTCTAGGCCCTTCTAGATGCCAGCTCTGTGAAGCCCAAGAGGAAACAATGGAGCACCTTCTTAATGATTATATTTTCACCTCCATTTTGTGGGATACTTTTGCCAATATTTTTCGACAGACAGACAGGGACAAAGGAAGCATTATCAACACCCTATATAATTGGAGACAAAACTTCTTTGATTATGAACTTCTTTACTCAGCTTGGGATTTAACGCCAAGCTTCATAATATGGAATGTCTGGAAAGAAAGGAGCAACAAAATCTTCAAAAATGAAAAAAGTTCCTCCTAACGAATTTTTGAGCAGATCTTAAGATAGCTTAAGGAAACGGTAGGTACTATTGTGAGAACTTCCCCAAAGAATCCACCTTCAGAAGCTGAAATGTAGATACTTCTTTAGTTGGGTATGCAGGGGCTTATACCACAGGGCTTGGATAGGAAGGTAACGAAACTGGACACTAAAGAGGATTACTGGCATCCCCCCTGCAGAGGTTTTTGAAATACAACATTGATGGGGCCTCAAAAGGAAACCCAGGTATTGCTGGCTTTAGAGGAGTGTTAAGGGATGAGAATAGTTGTATCCTTTTTATTTTCCATTGCCATTTGGGAAGAGCCAAGAATAATATGGCGGAATTATTGGCTCTTGAGCATTGTTTAGAATTCCTGAAGCAGAATAATCTCCAGAATATAATAGTTGAAGTTGATTCTGAGTTAATTATTAACTCGGTCAAGAGAATCATCTATGGCACGGAGCCATAAAAAGTCTCAAAACACTGGAGGTTGCTTCAGGTCTTTCAACGGATTCAGCTTCACCTCTTGGGCTCACGTACCATGAGTTTTAACCATGTGCTAAGGATGAAAAATAAATTGGCAGACATCTTGGCCAATCAAGGGGTGCTCTGCACCAAAAGCTGGGTCGAGCTGAGTTGGCAAGAGATGCCTCAGAATAGATTAAAGGCACTGTGTCAAGATCAGGCGAATGAGGACAGAATGGTATTTCACAACGAAGCCACAGAGACAGGGTCTAATTGATTTGGTCTATTGATGAAATGTTTTGGTTTGTTTATGAAGTGTTATTTCTGAAGTGAGGTCATTTTTGGGATGCAGGTCACTGTCAGCCTCCTCAAACCTAGCAAGGACAAACATAGAAGTCTCAGGAGGAGGTTGCTTAGCAGACGCTGTTTCTAGGATAGACGGATGGAAGGAGAAATTTTCAGCTTCCTCTGGTTCAGTCGCCCAAGGAGATGGGTTGGTGTGAGGGACTAGATTCCTAGCTTTCTCGGTAGAGTCAAACCCCTAGTTTTTCTTTCTATGGTGGCAATACCACTTGTAGTGTGGTTTCTGGATTGTCACAGAACCTTTGAGATGCAAGTGGTTTTTCGAGTTGGGAGCGATTCCACTCACGAAGCAACACATGGCCAAGGGATGGGAAGGAATACCGCCCTCATCGCGCAGTAATTCTTGGTGCATTTAGCACGTGCGATATGTTCCACAGCCATTGGATCAAGCAAAACGATTCTACTATCAAGATTAAGCGAGCATTTTGGTGGGTCCAGGGCGTTTATCGCGCAGACTCAAAAACCCTAGTTTTTCTTTCTGTGGTGGCAAGACCGCTCGCTAGGTAGTTTCTAGTTTATCACAGGGCCTTCAAGCTCACAGTGGTTTTTTGGAGTTGGGAGTGATTCCACTCACAAAGAAACATGTGGCCAAGGGACAAAAAGGAATGCCACCCTCAATGCGTAGTAATTGTCGGTGCTTTTGGCACGTGCAATATGTCCCACAACGATTGGATCAAGCACGACGAATCCACGGTCAAGATTAAGCATGCATGTTGGTGGGTCCACGACATTTATCATGCGGTCATTTTCTGTGCTTTTAGGTTTTGCGATATTATCCTCCGTCATTGGATCTGGCGAGGAGATTCGATGATCGAGGTTAAGTATGCATGTCCGGGTGCACGTTATCTTTTGTGCTTGTTGCGCTTCATGACGGGTATTGGTGGATTTCGGGCAGACTACATGCTTGAGTATTATCCACCCTATTCGGACGTGAAATACTTTTTAGAACAGTCTCTATTTCCTCATCGGGTGCATTTCTAATTTTAAAGTGGTTGCATGTTCTCTCCCCGATTTAAGCCTCGATCGTCTGATCTCTAAGGGGGGATCGAACGGTCTCGACTTTTGTTTGTATTTCGTGGGTTTTGTAGTTTTGTTTGTGGGACCTTGGCTCGACTTTTAAGCCTTTAACTTGGTGACCTAGGCTTTGAGTAGTTTGATATTTCTTTGGCCCACAGTTCCTTTGGAACTGTTGTATTCTATGTAATTTGTTTTCTAATTTAATAAAATAAAAGGTACGACTCTTGCTTTAGCAAAAAAAGATAATTATTATGAATGAACTATTGTACACTTTTACTTGCCATTTCATTTATAGAAAAAAAAATAACATCCATGTTAACTATCCTATTTGTTAACATTACTAATAATAATATTATTTTTTATTAATAAACATTATTTTTTAACAAGAACGGTTATGGATTGTATTAATGAGTTGGTCTAAATACCATTCTTTTGATTACAGTAGGAGTGGGCACTATCCAATTGGATTCTTCCTTCTGAGACTCTTTTAGCCTTGTTGTCCGCTTCCATTTGGAATCAGCATTTGTGCTTTTATTTACTATTTGCCCCAGTTTAAATATACATACAAACAACTTTATAATTAAGAAAAAAAACATCTTCTGAAATGCTTTAAGAAATTGGAACCCATGCTTCTTCCTCGTCTCTTTTCAATGTCCCGGGGGATCGCTGTGCAGCTTTATTGGCTTCGAGATTGCCTCTTTGTTGTTGTCTCTCAGCACGTGAAAGAATTTCAGATTCTGAAACATCTTTGCCATTCCTCTGATTCTTTGGATCAGCCTTGCTAATCTTAAATCCCGTGGAGTAGAGCTAGTCACTATAAGTTTGATGATCACTTCGGAGTCCCCCAAAATATTGGCCTCCTTAATTTCCAGGTTCAAAAGCTGTTTGAGTCCTTGGTAGAGGGCAAATGCTTCAGCTTGAGTGCTGGAGTTGATTCCTAAACCCCGCAAAGTGGAGGATCTCTGTGCCATCTATGCTTTTAATTACTGCCCCTGCTCGAGACATGAGTATTTCTAATATAAAATTTCAATGTTATCATTAATATTTTTAAATAAAGCCTTATTTAATAGTCGAGTGATATGAGATAGCTTTTATAAGTCAGGTGATTTGCGAGGGTTTTAATAATTCCACCCTTGCGAGTTCAACCTCGTCAACTGTAATTGTATTGACGTTTCTGTTTGGTGGTTTGCTCTTTAATTTTATATGCTTTTGATCATTATTATGATGTGAATTTTGTTTGAGATTTAGTCAATTGTCTCCATTTTCAAAATCGCAATAAATTTTACGTTATATTTGCGTTCATTATTTCCACTTCTTCTATGGAATTAAATGCCCATTACAGTATTCGTTAGATACATATAGAGTATACAGAGCTTTAGGGGACGTGCGATGACGGCACTTTCTCATTAATTGATAGAAATTTCCACCATAAAAGAGGTTCATATTAAACTGCGATCATGAAATTTTGTGTTTTTACGAATTGAAAAGTAGAAAAAAATCCCTCCAAATTTTGATTATGAAATTTTATAGAACTTTACGGGAATCCAAACCATCCACGTAGAGCGGAAAAAATGCAGATCCGAATGCAAAGACAAACATAACACGACGATGCACAGGCACGCCTAAGGGAGACTTAGGTAAAAACTTTGTTGGAAACTTCAATATTTACTCGTGGGTTCATTACTCAAACTATGACTAGCAACCTTCAGTATCTCTCAGTGTCTTGGCTACTTACCGATCAAAATGCTGCCAAACACGAGAGTTATGCAGTTTGTGTCACCTGCTCAATTATTGGACTCCTATCCAACCGTTCAATGCCAGTTTCATATGCTATGACATCACAAAGTTTAGGCTCAAATTCAAATGCGGAAGAGCTTCAAGCACCCTCCAAATCTTTCGTTAGAAACCAGCACGAGTGCAAACAATCTAGAAAAACAATCTAGTTTTCTAGAGGAAGTATTTTATAGGAATTGCAAAGGAATTGTTTCTATTGTCAAAAAGTGTTCGGAATCTTGGAAGAATAAATTCAAAAAGTTTTGTAGCAACAATGGTTGAATTATGTTTTTGATGGTGGAAATAAATTTAGCACTATCAAAAACCTCTAGAACACCCAAAACCTTGAAATTTGATAGCTATAACCTGAATTTACAAAACCCCGACCAGATTTTAGCAAAATCTTGCCAAAATTTCCATCATTTTCAGAACAAAAATACAATCTAGTTATATTATAGCTTTTTGATATATTTAACAACCAACCATCTTTAACAACCAACCATCTTGATCATGAATAATGCCTATCTTTTACAAATTTATGGCTAAAAATATAGATAGTGTTATACTTTAAAACTATGTTGCATGAGTTTCTGGAATGTGGGAACGTTGAGAATTTGGGTACAAGTGTTGGGAACGGTTAGAGGTTTCCCCAAAATGTACGGTTAATCGCGAATGGTAATAATCTATAATAATAAAAAATAAAAATATAACTATATAATAATCAAAATTAATATTAAATCAAAATATTCAAATATTCAAACCAATTTACATATATGAGCTCTCTTATATATAAATATATTCTTTGTGTGCGAGTCTCTCCCTTTTATATATATAGAATATTAAAATGTCAAGTTCATTATCAGTTCTCTAACACATGACCAATATTTGAAACAATATGCCTTAAAAATACAAAGGAACAATTTTACCTATGTTTCTCTAGTTATTCTTATGAGAAAAAGCAAAGCTACTCTAATGGTTAAGCATTCACGGCCACATACAATATGCACACAATCTTTTACAATACATATACTTAAACAAAAAAATAAATGCTCATCATCATGACATCCCAGATATCGCCCCCTTACATTGAGGTGTCACAGGCTTCCTTAACCCATCAAGATTGCTCCAGTTTCTCAATTAAGGATATAGGTGTTAAGGATGTCTTTGGCCTTTCTTCCTACGAAGGTTTCAACAAATCCTCATGTTTTGTGGGCAGTTCAACATATTTGTCTACATGCTTTGTATTCCCCAACTCAAAGAACATGGGAACTCCCTAAAAAAACAGTCTTCAAAGCTCCCGCAACTTTCCCAAGCTCCAATTACAACTCCCACAGAAAAAAGAACGTTTCCATATAGTTCCAAAACTTTCGAGAGCGCAAGAACCACTAGAACAGATTTCTCACCTTTAAAAAGCGGTTCCGTGTAAAAAAACTTTAAATAATTATACATATTGTGAAGTACTCAATACAATCATTGCCAAATATAACCTAAACGAATCACATTATACATAGTGTTATACTTTGAAATAGTTATACATATCGTGAAGAAGTAATCAATACAATCATTCCAAAATATAAACTAAACGTATCACATTAGGTATAAGAAATTTTATTGGTCAAAAACAAATTAAAACTTTATAATAATATTCCACCAACAATAATAGAACAACAATAATATACTATTAATTGCTTTTTCTTTTAGATGCTTTAAATTATTTTATTTGGAATATTTTAATATTTTTTTTCTGTGATTACTTCAAATAGTTATTTTATTACATAAACCCAATTATAATTATATTAAAATTAAACAATAGAAAATGCAAACATAAAATAATTTCAATGAATTATATATTTTAGCATATGATATAATAATTAATTATAAAAAACTATAAATAGAGGAATATATATATATAATATATAATAAGTATATATATATATATATATTAAATGTTTATAAATTTAAAAGATATTAATTTTTTGGATTATTTTAATTATTATTTATATATATGTAAAAAATATTAATTTTTTAGATTACGATGGACTAAAGAATTCTTAAATCTTAGAAATTAAAATCGTTCGGTGAGTTTTTATAACGTTAAGACAATCTAATATTGAAAAGATATTCTAAAAATATTTATACAAATGATCTCATAATTAAATATATAATTTAAAATAAGTATATAAATAGATTTGTTAATTTATTAAATTAATTATATTAGGTAGATCATATAGATTTAATTATTATAAAATGTTTATGGAATATTTTTAGTAGTAGTGAAAGTAAAAGGTTGAGATTTATCTATAAAGTAGGTATACCATGTTTTTAAATTTAGCTAAAAAATGTCATGTCTATATTGTCATTGAAATCTTATTGCTTGTTTTTATTTTATTATGTTTTTCTAATCATACATAATTTTTAATTTGTATTTTGTTTTTCAATTTAATTAAAAAAAATGTCATGTCTACATATGTCATTGAAATCTTTTTTTTTTTTTTTTTTATTGTTGCTTTATTATGTTTTTCTTATTACATTTGTTTAGTGTGTGTGTAAATTTATAATTTAGATACTTTTATGTTTTTTTTTTTAAATTTATGTAGTGTGAGATGTATCATGAGGTACTTGCATTGATGCCTATTCTAGATTGATAGATATCTATGTTTATTAGCCATTTATTTTATATCGGCGTCAAAATAAAATAACTATAGATCCATATCAAGCATAGAGAGAGATCAAATATCTTAAATCAAAAATCTCCTTTAGAACTCAAAACTTTGCAAAAATTGTTTACACCTCAATAGAATTGAAGTGTAATGCTTCATATATTTGTAATTAAAATACACACACATATTATCCATAGATTTTCATTATTTAAGTTGCATTTTTTAATGCATAAATGGATTCAAGGTCTTCAAAATCCCTTTGAGCACTTGATTACACAAATTAAACTTGGATTTCCAACAAATCCTTGTTTTGCTCTAAAGAAATTTGATAAAACAAAATACACCTAGTCCAAAATGTAGAAATATTTCCAATGTTGATGTTGAAATATTTTACATGATATGGGCACTGATTTTTTTATTTTTATTTTTTATATATAACAATGTCCACATTAAATTTTGTTTTTTACATATAATTTTAAATACACATAGAAATGCTTTCTTAAGGTAATTTTTGTTCATTTTTGAAATAGGAACTTACATCGTGAGACACATAAAGTCACCTAGCCTCTAGCTAGGGAGACGAGACCATAGCAAGAGAGATACTCGCTGAAGTGATAAAAGAGATAATCTGAAAGTGCCACAAAGTACACACAAACTACCTAACACTATATTATAGCCTATGCGACCTAGCCTTGAAAAAATTGCAAGAGTAACATCAGGTACGAAATCCATATACATAATCTAGTTATTGGGTCTTAGTCAGAGCCTATGACTAGGATTAATTTGATTGAATGTTTTGGTGGTATTTCTCCTAGCTGTGGAAAATGAAGGTGTTCTTCGATCCTTGGTAGGTTGCGCTCAATCGCATGCAATCTACTATCATAGCGCTTTAGACATCCATGCATGTGATCCAGAGAGTGTAGCAAATCTGTCAGGGACTCATTCTGGTCCAACAATGTGTGTAACAATAGATATTTCATCTTTGAGTATAATTGAATTTCTAACATATACTAATTACATCTACCATGAGTATGTCTCATGTCTCAGATCCGGTCTATCTTTTCCACCATGACATTAGAGTCAGAGAGGGAGTTTTTGTGTGAATATTATTCCCGCTCAAATCTAGATACCTTTTTTTGTATGTGAGTTGGTATCTATTCCTTGTATATAGCTGCAAAACTCTCTATACATTGTTTCATATAGTTTTTTCCTCTATGAGCATGCTCCTCATAGTAGAGAGTCTCTCTTCTAACTCTAGTTCTCATTCTGGCGTTGTGGGATCTCCACATGGATTTTTTGTGGCTAGAAAAGCCCATTACCAAGAAATCAACCATACTACCTCCTAGGTCTACATCTTCCTACCAAAGGGTTTATTTATAGTCGACATGTCACGTTTGCTAACTAAGCGCTAGTCTTGTCATCACATTCCAAAGTTCTAGCCTCTATTAGTACTTTGACTAATTCCACTCGCAAATTTGCATACCCAATGCATGGGTTGAGAGGGAATCAACACTTCAACTTGTTAATCCTTATATCACCACACACTTTCCTGTGGTGTTTCATAGAGGTAACTACTGAAGTTAGAGTTTCCCAACTTCCTATATGTACAACCCCACCAATAGAAAATACATGTCACTAGATGTAATGGTCTGTGTCCTTGTCTACCCTTGAAACTCCCAATTCTTCCAAAGGACCTTCAACTAAATGGGGATGAAGAATATAGCCATACAAATTCCTATTTCCCCAAACTATTCTATCCTAACTTCATTTCTCTGACATTCCCTTCTTCATGTACCTCTGATTTCCTTCTAATTTCTATAAATGCCAATCATATACGTCTTCACTAACTACCTGCATAAGCCTCCCACCTTGGGAATCCATCTTATCAATAGAAACAACAACAACACACCCTTCATATAAAATAAGTAGGAGCCTCTCATAGGAACCAATAACCAACAATGGGAAGAACTATTACCTAAATATAAATTTGATTTCCTTCTCATGAAGAGTTGGGGGTCAACAACATTCAGTAAAACTAATTTTTCCTCTACCACTTTATATCTTGACATTTTCCTCTTCATCCAATGATGTTTCCCTCTACCACTATTATTGCCCTTCTCTAAATTAGCAATTCTCCAATACACAATCCTGACTATATAAACGATGCACTCCTCACACTACACTTGGAGTTCGGTGAAGAGAGCCTTCTCCTAGAAATTTCTCTACCAACTCTTAAACACCCAGCATCTTCTCCCCTCATACCAACTTACAAGATAGACCAATGTTCTATCATGTTCTTACTCCAAGCCTCACCTTCCATTGAATACCTATATGTTAAACATAATTAATGATACTACATCGCAGGAATTGTGCCTTAACCAACATATTGTTGCCATCATTTCATTCTTGAGATCAAGGATATTTTGATTTCCACTATCATGACTACTACACTTGTCATGGGTACAATGTCACAACCCTTGCCTACTGGTTTGGTAGGGTAATGACACCTCATCCCGCTTTCCATGTTGCTCACTGCATCTTGGGAAAACACAGTTAAATATTACTTAATGCTATACATTGAAATATTTTATGTATGACCCGCGTTGACTTTTTTTGTTAGTAATAATAATTTTCAAATCATATATTAGTCAATGGGGATTGATTGCACTGGTTTCAGTTCAAATCCACCATTAATGTTGATCCCCCATTCATGTTAGTCTACAAAAGACAAAATGCCAAGTATTAGTTTATATTAAGAATTAAATGAATTCAACATCTCTCTTACTATTTACTAAAACTTAATTGAATACTTTATTTTCATTTTTTTTCCTTTAGATATTAAGACATTTTAATTAATTAGTCAACATGGATATTTAGATAATTATCTAAGTTATATATTAAAATCTTTTAAAAAAGTATATGAGTGATTACATTTACATTAGATTGAAAATTGAAAATATATGAATTATTTAATATAATTTTTTTATTTAATTATAATATAATTAATATGAAATAAAAATACTTTTACCACATCTCCCCTAAAAGTTATAATATTAACAAATGAAATTACTATTATCATATTTTATAATGCTTTTAATTAAATTTTTATTATATTTAATATTAATTTTTTTAATATTTTATTTTTCTTTAAAAAATAATAATTTACTCATATAAAAAATTATAAATTAAACCTCTCATCACAATAATTTTAAAATATTTCTCAATACACAAATAAATTTGAAAAATAACACATAATTTAAAATATTTCTCAACACAAAAAAATAAAAAATAACACAAATGATTTCCTTTTTCTCTTAAACATATTGATCACGACGTCATTATCACGATTTCCACCATAAATTAAAGAGATACATTTTATTTATAAACACTACGTTTTTAATAAAATAACAATAATTTATAACATTATTTTAGTGACCAAATTATAACCTAAATTGATTATAGTTTGAATTTTGAAAAAAGTTAATTATAATAATTCAAAATGTATAAAAGGGGACAAGTTAACCGGCTAACACAAAAATTTACTAAAACTTGATTTTGAAAGTATGTGTGAATAACACATTAAATGAGGCTTTCAATTTTATTTTGAAGGAAATATTGGCTTTAGAGATCATAAAAGATACTTGGGACATTTCTATTCTCTTCATTAATGGACTAAATCTGGATGGGATTGCATGATTTAGATGCATTCATCAAGCTTTTGAACTATAAGATAAGTTTATTTATACATGTATATTATTTTTTGGCGAATTTATATCGTTACAATAGATTTGTACGTTTAAAGGAATTAAAACTTATAAAATTTGAAAAAAGCTTGAATTTATATGGTTAGTAAAGAATTTCTACGTTAAAAGAATTATAAAATATAAAAATTTGAAAATAGTTTGTATATCCAAAGATTTTTTTTCGAAGTATATATAGATTTTGGTTTAAAATAAATTTGTTATATATATATATACCATGTGGAATTTTCATAATTTTATTTTTAAGAAATGTTTGCTTAGTTTTATATAAAATTGATTTTTATTTCAATTAATATGTTTTAACAGTGTCACATCTTAATTTTGTGTTAGAATTAAATAAAAAATATCTTTTTATATTATTCTTGTGAGCTAATAATGGAATTTTTCACTTTCTTTTTCTTATAATTAAATATTAATGATGTTTATATATATATATATATATATATATATATATATATATATATAATTTGTGTATATATATATAGTTTCATACTAGAATCATATAATTAAATTTTAGAATACATCTTCTCAAAATAGACATGCCTATAGGAGTAATTAGTTATGATGGACATCCAAAGATTTTATTTAACTCTTATATTTTCACAATAATTTATGAAATCCTATATTAAAATTATAGATATTATTACATTCAAAACTAAAAATACGAATATTTTATAATTTTAAATTACTTTATCTCTTTTAAAGTTGATATGAAATTATGTTACTTTTTTCTAGTTTCCTCCCTAAGCTATTAGAATCTCAACAATAAATTTAGTGAGTTTATTGAGAGTGATATTTTTTATGTTTTATAATTATTTTCATTAGAGGTAAGAAAAAATATATATCCAATTTTTATAATTATTTTCATTAGAGGTAAGAACAAATATATATCCAGTTTTGTTTTAATTATAGTCATTATTGCCTTTTTACTTAGAAAATATTCTATTTTTATTTTAAAGGAGATATGTGTCAACTCTATGTTGAGCATGGAAATTGAAGTCTTATAATGCTTTTAATTAGAGATGTGCAAACATATATATCCAATTTTGTCTGTTATTATATCCAATATTGTATTTTTACTTAACGTGTGTGTGTCAACTTGAAATTGAGCATGGAAGGAATTAAACATCTCTCCCACTTGGTTGTAAAATTCTCATCACCCAATAAGAAATTGTTTATTTTCAATTATCATATGCCAATATATATTGTTGACATTAAAATAATTTTTTAACATCCATATTAAACTATTTTATTTTGAATTCCTTGATATTAAATTTACATAGTTGACATTGATTTATATTGACTTTTTTTTGTAATTTAAATTGTATTACCTCAAAATAATAAATTATATCATTCCATGACTCTAAGATTATCACCATTGAAAACATTATAATTCTCAATCTGGAATGGGAGAAACCATATCTATAGGTCCATAATGTATTAGAAAGAGACAAAATATAAACTTTACAACAATGATCAACTAAATATGACAGTGTTAAAGAACCATAAAGAAATAGAAAACTACCATATCTATTGGTCAACAATGTATTAGAAAGAGTCAAAATATAGACTACAACAATGATCAACTAAATATGAAAACACTAAAGAACCATAAACAAATAGAAACCTAAAAAGGTCATGAAAAGAGCTAAAGAATCTAATGAGGTCACCAGAGCATGGTCCTTTGCATTGGTCAATAATGTATTAGAAAGTGTCAAAATATAGTCTACAACAATGATCAACTAAATATGACAATTCTAGAGAACCATAAACAAATAGAAAACTAAAGAATCTGATGAGGTCACTAGAGCATGATCCTTTGCATTGGTCAATAATCTATTAGAAAGAGTCAAAATATAGACTACAACAGTGATCAACTAAATATGACAACACTAGAGAACCATAAACAAATACAAAACTAAAAACATTATGAAAAGAGCTAAAGAATCTAATAAAGTCACCAAAGCATGGTCCTTTGCATTAACACTAGTAGGAGAAAGAGGCTTTAATTCACATTAGAGGTGGCTCTCCATGTGAGTCGAAAAAACATCCAGACTAGCTAAATAGGAGCATTGATGATGCTACACCCTTTTGATTTCACTCAAGGAAGCTATAATTTAATTTCTATCATCATGTTTCTCTTTCAAGACTCTCCCTAAAAGAGCTTTCAACTATTGATTTAAGGTAAATGAGCTCAAATACAAGTTCCTTGTTCCCTTGGTATGTCTAGGGCCACGAAGCGAGTTAGCTACTTCCTCCATGCTCTCAGAATTAGAATATGCTTGTTGGTTATTAATAATGTAAGTTTATAGCTCAAGAATTTCATCAGAGATGTTCGAACAGGCAATAAAGTGAAAAATGGCTATGTCTTCCTGGGCCTGGACCCTTGGAGGTCTCTACTAGCCTATGTCCCCACAACCCCTTTAACTATGCGTGCATTGATAATCCATAATTCCTCCAATGGAAAAGAACAAGACAATACAAAATTCAAATTATAGGCTTGGTAAAAAGGGAATGAAATGAACCAACCTCAGGCCAAAGACAAGTAGAGACATAAGTGGAAATAACGAAACCTAGGATTATAGAAATGGAAAGTCTCCTATATCAGATACACTATATGCTACCACTAAGCAGAAACCCCCTCACATTAGTAGACACTAGAGGACCAATCCTAGAACACCCACATAATTATTAAGAAAAACGCTCTAGAAAGAAACCCACAAGTATCAAAACCACAACATGACCAAAAAGGTAATGTTAGCTTTTGAAACCATTATACCTCTTAACCACAATGAGATTTTTCATTGATGCATTATGCAAGGAGGCACCCCCAAGGGAGACTAGACTTATGCCCGGAGTAGTCTACAAAAAATCATCACATTGACACACTACATAACCCAGTTTTGTCACGTACCAAATTAACATTTTCATATACAAGATGTAACTACTCTTGAACATAAGCATTGGAATAAGGTGCATGAATGCCCAAAGATATTCCACCCTAAAGCTAGAGAAAGGCCACCTAGCACAAAATAAGCTTGAGAGTTATGCTAATCTAAATCTAAGCTTCCTAATATCACGAATCTATCTGTGAAGAGTTTCCCAAGCAATATTCCTACTTGCAATGGGCAGGGAAATGCAATTCGACATAAGCTCCAAACAAGCGGAAGGATAAAAGTCACCCATTGAAATTAGAGGGGAGTTAAATTTGCATGCTATTCCATGGGGCCAGCAGGTTATGCCAATCCACTATCAAATGTTGATAAAGGCTATAGGGTAGTGGGCAGTGCTCACAACCTCCATTTCCAATTATTCATCCAACATGACAATGGAATATATATCCACATTCAAATTAATTTTCTTATCAATGTTATTTAGATGTCATTTATGAAGTTCATATTAATTACACATATTTTTTTAGTAAGAAGTAATTTACCTTTGATTACTTTTTATATTTCTAAATAAAAAGTAATTTACCTTTGATTAATTTTTATATTTCTTTTGATTTATGTATATATCAATATTGAAATAATTTACTTATATTCATTCGTATATTCCACATATAATTTAAACTATTTTTTAAGAGATATACAAAATTGATGTTAAATATATTAATTAATATAAATATTAAATAATTTATGTAAGGTTTTATTGAAATAAGAAATATTTTTGAACTAAAATTCAACATTTTGTTAGTGAAAATTATTATTATTTTTATTCTTACTTACTTAACATTTTATTATTTTTATTCTGCTTATTTAACATTTATATTAAATTGATACAAAAAATTGACATAAAATTATGTCGTTGAATTGAGGCTTCTGTGATTCATATCAAGTTTATGAGAGATTTTTGGGCGTAAATCACATGATATTTCATTTGTCAATGCGTTTCGAACCAACCAGTGTGAACCACACTCGTTGGTTCGAAACGACAAATGAAATATCATGTGATTTAGGCCGAAAAATATCTAATAAATAAAATTATATCAATTGATATGGACACTCAAATATTTCAAAAAAGATGTTGAAATTATTATTATTTTTATCCCTGCTTCCTTCACAAGTGAAAATTATTATTATTTTTATTCCTACTCACTTAACATTTTATTATTTTTATTCCTACCTACTTAACATTTATATTAAATTGAAATAAAATATTGACACAATTTTATTATTTTTATTCCTACTCAACATTTTATTATTTTTATTCCTACCTACTTAACATTTATATTAAATTGAAATAAAATATGTACACAAAATTATGTCAGTGGGAAGGTGTCTTATTTCAACCTTATGTGGATAGAGCCTGGTTGTCCTTTTTTTTTTATAAACATAATTTGATGGAGAGTATCAAATTTGGCGTAAATATCCCCAAATATGCTTCGTCTCACTGGCATCGATGTGTCGCCCGTAAATCGACTAGAAAAATATATTTAAAATTATAAAATTAATTTAAACAAAGATAAACGGTTTCCAATTCTCCCGACCGTGCTGATCATGGCGCTTCAATAGACCAGAGCATTCACAACACCACCTGTGGTTATTGTAGTTCACCAAAATTTCCCATGGATTGTCGGCAATATCCTTCGTCTGAGTCGCATATCGATGGCTCCGTCGGGAAAGAGCGTGAATCTATGGAAAAATATATTTAAAAGTTTTAAAATTAATTTAAACAGAGCTGAAGTGTTTCCAATTATCCCAGATCGTGCTGATCATGTCGTTTCAATAGACCAGAGCATTCACAATCAGGGATGGAATTTGATAAAATTTTACAAAACCATCAAAGTTTTTTTTGAAATGGTAAAAGCTGGCGGGAAAGTGCGAAAACCGTCAAATTTAACGGTATGCTCTTCGCCTCTTAGAATATGCGTATAATTGAAAATCCTCTTTGCCTCTCAGACTTCAAATATTTACTGTTCTGGAAAATGTGTTTAACTGTAGAAAAATATATTAGTGGGTGAATATGGTAATGATCATCAGAATGGTGTGAATGCATGTTTCTTTTGTTAAGTTGTTACGGCTTCCAGATGTATGTTATTTTATTTCCCCAATTACACGCACAAGAAACGAAGTACGTGATTTCGGAAATAGGATGGAGTGCATGCTTGCCATCAAACCCTAGGTCCGACTGCTGGTATAGTACCCTGGTGGAAGGGTGACAGGGAAAAAAAAATATAGCTGTAGTTGATCATAAGACCTTCCAGATTGAAAAGAACTTTGTGCATATAAAATAACAAAAATTAACAGAAACAGACAAATAATAAGATTATAAATCTTCTGTATATCCTGCCATATGAAACAAATAGAAGGAATTCCTTTTATTTTATCTAAAAAAATAGAAAAAAACGTTAGAAAACCCTTCGGAACATATTATGATATCAATTATCTATAAAGAAATGTTATTATAAATGTCAAGTTTTTATATATTTTTAATTAAATATAAATATGAAATTTTGAAATATTATAGTTATGAATCATCATTTCTTTTGATAACATATTTTATTATAATTCACAAATTTATATAATTGTTTTTGATATGTTTTATAATCTATTTTCATTTTAAATTTTAAATTTGAGATAGATAACATTTTCATTTTAAATCATCCATGGTCAACCATGGTCAATCATTGTCCAACGTTGGATTGAAACACTGGTTTTCCTTATACGTTGTTAATTGTTGTTGGTTGTTGTTTACTAATGTTAAGTCTTTTTAATTGCTACTGGTTTTCTTCATATGTCCTTGTGATAAACAACGATCAATGTTGCTTAATCATTCTTGAATATGGTCAACCATGGTTAATGTCTTTATGGTCAACCACAGTCAACCATGATTAACCATGGTTGAATTTCATCAACCATAATCAACCTTGATTAAAATAGCTTTCACCATGATCAACGATGATGGTCAACCATAGACAATCATGGTCAACGATGGTCACCCATGGTCAAATGTTGCATTGTGACAAATATTGTTTGGACATGAAAAAAACATGGTCAACCATGGTCCAATGTTTCATCATGACAAATATTATCTCAATATGAAAATCAATCATGGTCAACCATGGTCAACCATGATCCAATGCCACATTGTGACAAGGATTGTCTCAATATGGAAATTAACCATGGGAAACCATGTTTATTTTACGGTTCGTAATATTTGTTTTATGGTTTATATGCCTTGGGCATATAATTTTCATGCCTTAGGTTTATAATTTATATCCCTTAGGTTAATTAATCTAATGGTTGATATTTGTAGGGTTTAATATTATTAACTTAGTTTTTTAGTCCCTTGTATCTTTGTATTAATCCTTAGACTTTATTATTCCCTTGGGTTTGTAATATCAATCATGATCAACCATGGTCCAACATTGCATTATGAAAAAGATTGTCTCAATATGATAATCATTGTCAACCATGGTCAATCATGATCAATTGTGATCAACCATGGTAAACCACGTTCAACCATATTTTATAAAATCAAACATGGTCATCCATGGTGAACCATGGTCAAACATGGTTGAAAGTCTCATTGTGGAAAAAATTGTCTAGATATGAAAATCAACCATGGTTAAGCATGGTCAATCATGGTCCAATGCCACATTCTGACATGGATTATATAAATATGAAAATTAACGATGCTCAACCATGTCTTTTTAGTGTTTATAATATTTAATGGTCAACCCCCGTCAACCCTGGGTTTAATATTATTCCTTTGGGTTCATAATCCCTTAGGGGTATAGTATTAATCCCTTGGGTTTATAATATCCATCTCTTGGGTTTATTATTCCATTTCATTTATAATATAAATCATGGTCAACCATGGTAAACCATGGTCGAATGTTGCATTATGACAATGACCATCTCAATATGAAAATCAACCATGCTTAACCACGTTCGAATGTTGCATGGTGACAATGATTGTCTCAATATGAAAATCAATCATGGTTAACCATGGTCCAATCTTGCATTGTGACAAGGATTGTCTCAATATGATAATAAACTATGGTTAACCATGGCCGATCATGGCCAACCAAATTCATTTTGGGGTTTATAATATTTATATTAGGGTTTATATATCTTGGGTTTATAATTTTGATCCCTTGGGTTTATTATTTCCATGGGTTTATAATACGAATCGCTCGGTTTTATTAATCTAAGGGTTCATATTCCTGGGGTTTAATATTATTCCCTTAGGATTATAATCTTTTGGGGTTTTAGCATTAATCCCAATGGTTTACTATTCCCTTGGGTTTATAATATCGATCATGGTCAAGCATGGTCTACCATGTTTTATAAATTCAATCATGGTCAACCATTGTCAACCATGTTTTATAAATTCAATCATAACCATGGCCAACCATATTTTATAAAATTAACCGTCCTCAACAATGGTTAATAATGGTTATCCATGGTCCAGCATCGCATTGTGACAAAGATTCTCAATATCAAAATCAATCATTTTCTTAACCATGGTCCAACATCACATTAAGACAAAGATTGTCCCAACATGATAATCATGGTCAACTATGATCAACCACATTTAGTCATGGTCAACCTTGGTCAACCATGTTCAACCACGTTTTATAAAATCAAACATGGTAGTCTATGCTCAATCATGGTTAACCATAGTCGAATTTTTCACTATGACAAATATTGTCTTGATATGAAAATCAACCACGGTCAAGCATGGTGAACCATTGTTGAGCATCACATTTTGACAATGATTGTCTCAATATGAAAATCAACCATGGTGAATCATGGTAAATGATGTTTATTTTAGTGTTTATAATATTTATATTAGGGTTTATATATCTTGGATTTATAATATTAGTCCATTGAGTTTAATATATTGCCTTGGGTTCATAATCCCTTACTATTTTAGCTAATCACTTGGGTTTATTAAATCCTTGGGTTTATAATATCAATCTTTTGGGTTTATAATATCAATCATGCTCAACCATGGTCAATCATAGCAAACGATGTTCAACCATGGTCCAACGCCACATTGTGATAAATATTGTTTCGATATGAAAATCAATCATGGCCAACCATGGTCCAACATCGCACTATGACAAGGATTATATAAATATGGAAATTAAACATGGTCAACCATGTTTATTTTAGGGTTAATAATATTTATCTTAGGGTTTATATAGCTCAGATTTATAGTTTTTATCCATTGGGTTCATAATCCCTTACTGTTTTAGCATTAATCCCTTGGGTTTATTAAATCTTTGGGTTTATAATATCTATCTCTTGGTTTTATAATATCAATCATGGTCAACCATGGTCAATCATAGCCAACGATGGTCAACCGTGGTTGAATGTCACATTGTGATAATGGTTGTCTCAATATGAAAATCAACCATGGTCAACCATGGTCCAACGTCACATTGTGATAATGATTCTTTCGATATGAAAATCAATCATGGTCAACCATGGTCCAATGGTGCATTGTGACAAGGATTGTCTGAATATGGAAATCGAACATAGTCAACCATGTTTATTTTAGGGCTTATAATATTCATTTTATGGTTTATATACCTCGGATTTATTATTTCTATCCCTTGGTTTTATTATTCCCTTCGGTTTATAATATGAATCCCTTGAGGTTTTAGTATTATTCCATCGGGTTCATGATATTGATCATGTTCACCCATGGTCCAACATAGTGTTGTGTCAAATACTCTCTCAATATGAGAATGAACCATGTTCAACCATGGTCCAATGACGTATTATGACAAAGATTCTATCGATTTGAAAATCAATAATTGTCAAGGATGGTCAACGATGGTACAATGTCACATTGTGAGACAGATTGTCTCAATATGAAAATCAACCATGGTCAACCATGTTTATTTCAGTGTTTATAATATTTATCTTGAGGTATATATACCTTGCGTTTACACTATTAGTTCGTTGGGTTTATTATTATTCAATCATGGTCAACCATGTTTATTTTATGCTTTATAATATTTATCTTAGGGTTTATATACCTTGGGTTCATAATATTAGTTCCTTGGGTTTTATATTATTCAACCATGGTTAACCATGGTTAACCGTTGTCAACCATGATCAACCATGCTTTATAAAATCAATTGTGGTCAGCCATGCTCCAACGTCGTGTTGTGACAAAGATTGTCTGAATATGAAAATCATGCATTGTCTCAACTATGGTCCAAAGTTGCATTGTGACAAAGATTCTCTCAATATGATACTCAACACCAATCATGGTCAACCATGGTCAATCATGATCAATCTTGGTTAACCATGGTAACTCATGTTTTATAAAATCAAACATTGTCCTCCATGGTCAACCATGGTGCAACGTTGCATTGTGACAAGGATTGTCTGAATATGGAATTCAAACATGGTCAACCACGTTTATTTTAGGGCTTATAATATTTATCTTAGGGTTTATATACCTCATACTTATAATTTTTATCCCTTGGTTTTATTATTCCCTTCGGTTTATAATAACAATCCCTTGAGGTTTTAGTATTATTCCATTGGATTCATAATATTGATCATGTTTACCCATGGTCCAATGTCGTGTTGTGTCAAATACTCTCTCAATATGAGAATGAACCATGTTCAACCATGGTCCAATGTTGTATTGTGAAAAAGATTCTATCGATTTTAAAATCAATTATGGTGAGGGATGATCAACCATGGTGCAATGTCACATTGTGAGAAAGATTGTCTCAATATGAAAATCAACCACGGTCAACCATGTTTATTTCAATGTTTATAATATTTAGCTTGAGGTATATATACCTTGGGTTTACAATATTAGTTCCTTGGGTTTATTATTATTCAATCATGGTTAGCCATGTTTATTTTAGGCTTTATAATATTTATCTTAGGGTTTATATACCTTGGGTTTATAATATTAGTTCCTTGATTTTTATATTATTCAACCATGGTTAACCATGGTCAAAGATGGTTAACCATGGTCAACCATGATCAACCATGTTTTATAAAATCAATCGTGGTCAACCATGTTCCAATGTCGCGTTGTGACAAAAGTTGTCTCAATATGAAAATCAAGCATTATCTCAACTATGGTCCGACATTGCATTGTGACAAAGCTTCTCTCAATATGATACTCATCATCAACCATGCTCAACCATGGTCAATCATGATCAGTGTTGGTTAACCATGGTAACTCATGTTTTATAAAATCAAACATTTCCCTCCATGGTCAATCATGGTCAACCATGGTTGAATGTCACATTGTCACAAAGATTGAGTTGATATAAAATTCAACCATGGTTAAGCATTGTAAAACATGGTCCAATGTCGCATTGTGACAAGGATTGTCTCAACCATGATCAACCATGTGTATTTCTATGTTTATAATATTTATCAAAGGGTTTATGTTCCTTGGTTTTATAATATTAGTCCCCTTAGTTTAATATTATTCTCTTGGGTTCATAATCCATTGAGGTTTTAGCATTAATTCATTGAGATTATGATTCCCTTGGGTTTGTAATATCAATCATGGTCAACCATGTTCCAACATAGCAGTGTGGCAATTATTGCCTCAATATGAAAATCAACTATCGTTAACCATGGTCCAATGCTTATGTTACTTAAATTTGTAATTGTTTATAAAAATTTGCACGAATTATTAAATAAATGTTTTTTAATGAATGGATTTAATGAGTGAGTTAATTATTTAATTATTAAGTAAATTATAAGTTATTAATTATATCTGAAGAGAATTACGAACGAAGGAATTATTATCAAATATTTATTAATTTTATGATGCTATTAATTTAATTACAATATTTAAATATTGGATATCAAGTTTGGGATTCAGCCTGCGTTAAGTAGTCATTCACAGTATGACCATTTCCATTTACATGAGGGACTATTTTTCATATTTTTTGAATAGTTCACTTAGCACTCATTGGCAATCAATGATGCCCCACCAAATGATATCCAATATAAGCACTGGTTAAACCTCCTAATATTTAAAATATTTATATTAATAAATAATATTAATAATATGAGTTATAATTATTATATTAATTAATTAATTATTAATAATGAATTAACTTTTATTTAATTAAAATGAAATTAATTAAAAATAGATTGAATTAAATTATTATTATTAATATTTATCTAATAATATTTCTAATTAATAAATTAAATAATAAAAATAGCAATAATAATAAAAATAGTAACTACATAATATAATTATATATCAATTACATTTATTAATATAATATTTTTTATTAATTATTGATATTAAATTTATTATAATTAAAAAATAATAATTTAACATCATAATCGGAAACTCTATATAAAATACCAAATTAATTGCATTTCTTATTTTACAACTGTTTAATTAGAAATACAAAAGACACATTTGTAAATTCAAACATTTTTCGCAACAAGTTATACATCTCCCTCATCACACACACATGGCTGTAAAATACACCTCTCAATATATTAATTGCCTCAACTTATGAATTGTATACCATTGGTAGAAAATAGAATAATGTGGGCCTGTGTCTTTCTTATTCAATTCCCTATAATGTTGCTTGTCTTGTGCTATTCTTATTAGTAGAATAGAGAAAGATCGAGAACTGGGACAGTTGATATGTGTACAAGATGGCCTTATCAACGGCAGCTGGTATCAACTTTAATTCTTAAAGTTCACTACTGGATTCAAGGACGAATCAGTTGAAATTTGGACGATTCGAACAAGACGACCACAAGCATCTTTCAGATGTATATTTAATATTTATATGTCGTATTGTGGTCCAGTACTGGATTCAAGGACGAATCAGTTGAAATTTGGACGATCCGAACAAGACGACGACAAGCTTTTTATCTTTCAGTTGTATATTTAATATTTATATGTCGTATTGTGGTCCAGCCCAGGGAACGGAAGATTCATTGATAGTCATCCTGTTTGGTTACATGTGGGAATTTGTGACATATATAGATGAAATGTCAGTTCTGCTGTGGTCCAACAGTGGATTTGTGTATGATTCTGCTTCTATTGTTGATCCCTCTCGCTCCTAGTTTTCAATATCGTTTTCCAGCCGGCAGCGTTCGATGAAAGGACCTTGAATCGTCAAAGTTCAAGATTGTATACTCTCACTTGTTTAGACATTTTGTGGATGTTAAATGGGACTGTAATATTATTACATTGTTTACACTTTTATATACGCAAGATATACAAGGCACTTTCTAATATAAAATTTCAATGTTATCATTAATATTTTTAAATAAAGCCTTATTTAATAGTCGAGTGCTATGAGATAGCTTTTATAACTCAGGTGATTTGCGAGGGTTTTAATAATTCCGCCCTTGCGAGTTCAACCTCGTCAACTGTAATTGTATTGACTTTTCTATTTGGTGATTTGCTCTTTAATTTTATATGTTTCACATCATTATTATGATGTGAATTTTGTTTGAGATTTAGTCATCTGTCTCCATTTTCAAAACCGCAATAAATTTGACATTTTCTTTGCGTTCATTATTTCCATTTTTTCTATGGAATTAAATGCCCATTACAGTATTCGTTAGATACATATAGAGTATACAGAGCTTTAGGGGACGTGCGACGACGGCACTTTCTCATTAATTGATAGAAATTTCCACGATAATTGCGATCATGAAATTTTGTGTTTTCACGAATTGAAAAGTACAAAAAAATCCCTCCAAATTTTGATTACGAAATTTTATCGAACTTTACGGGAATCCAAACCATCCATGTAGAGCGGAAAAAATGCAGATCCGAATGCAAAGACAAACATAACACGACGATGCACGGGCACGCCTAAGGGAGACCTAGATAGAAACTTCGTTGGAAACTGCAATATTTACTCGTGGGTTCATTACTCAAACTATGACTAGCAACCTTCAGTATCTCTCACTGTCTTGGCTACTTACCGATCAAAATGCTGCCAAACACGAGAGTTATGTAGTTTGTGTCACCTGCTCAATTATTGGACTCCTATCCAACCGTTCAATGCCAATTTCATATGCTATGACATCACAAAGTTTAGGCTCAAATTCAAATGCGGAAGAGCTTCAACTACCCTCCAAATCTTTCTTTAGAAACCAGCATGAGTGCACACAATGAAGGTTTCTAAGGAAGCATTTTATAGGAATTGCAAAGGAATTGTTTCTATTGCCAAAAGTGTCTAAATCTTCGAAGAATAAATTCAAAAAGTTTTGTATCATGAATTATGTTTTTGATGGTGGAAATAAATTTAGCACTATCAAAACTTTTTCATACCTATAACTTAAATTTACAAAAACCAAAACAGATTTTAACAAAAAATTTCCATATTTTCAAAGCAAAAAAACAATCTTATTATATTATGGCTTTTCTATATATTGAACCACCACCATCTTGATCATAAATAATGCCTATCTTTTACAAATTTATGGCTAAAAATACAGATAGCGTTATACTTTAAAATAATCATACAATCATTACAAAATACAACCTAAACGAATCACATTATACATAGTGTTATACTTTGAAATAGTTATACTTTAAAATAGTTATACAATCATTACAAAATACAACCTAAACGAATCACATTATACATAGTGTTATACTTTGAAATAGTTATACATATTGTGAAGAAGTAATCAATACAATCATTACAAAATATAACCTAAATGAATCAGGTTAGGTATAAGAAATTTTATTGGTTAAAAAATTTAAAAGTTTATACTAATATTCCAGCAACAATAATAGAACAACAATAACATAACTATTAATTGTTTTTTTCTTTTAATTATGAATTTAAATATTTTTTTGGAATATTTTAATATATATATTTTTTATTTTTTGTTGTTGGATTATGTTCAAAATTTATTTTATTACATAAAACCCAATTATAATGAATATTAATTAAATTAATACAAAGTAAAGATAACATAAAATAAATTTCAATTAAATTATATATTTTTTAGCAATATGATATAGATTTAATTTTACATTTAAATTATAAATAGAGGAATATATATATAAATATAGATTATAGATATATATTATATATTATTTTTTTTTATATAATTTTAAAGATATTTCTTGTCGATTATTTCATTACTTTAATATAATATTAAAAGAATATTATTTTTTTTTAATTATGTTGGACGATAGAATTATTAAATATTACAAATTAAAATCGTTTGTGAGGTTTGATGAATATAGATTTAATTATTATAAAATGTTTATGGAATATTTTTAGTAGTAGTGAAAGTAAAAGGTTGAGATTTATCTATAAAGTAGGTATACCATGTTTTTAAATTTAGCTAAAAAATGTCATGTCTATATTGTCATTGAAATCTTATTGCTTGTTTTTATTTTATTATGTTTTTCTAATCATACATAATTTTTAATTTGTATTTTGTTTTTCAATTTAATTAAAAAAAATGTCATGTCTACATATGCCATTGAAATCTTGTTTTTTATTGTTGCTTTACTATGTTTTTCTTATTACATTTTTTTTAGTGTGTGTAAAGTTATAATTTAGATATTTTTATGTTTTTTTTTTTTTAATTTATGTAGTGTGAGATGTATCTGATGGGTACTTGCATTGATGCCTATTCTACATTGATAGATATCCATGTTTATTTAGCCATTTATTTTATATTGGCGTCAAAATAAAATAACTATAGATTCATATCAAGCACAAAGAGAAATCAAATATCTTAAACTAAAAATCTCCTTTAGAACTCAAAACTTTGCAAAAATTGTTTACACCTCAATAGAATTGAAGTGTAATGCTTCATATATTTGTAATTAAAATACACACATCATCTATAGATTTTCATTATTTAGGTTGAATTTTTTAATGCATAAATGGATTCAAGGTCAGCCGATTACACAAATTAAACTTGGATTTCCAACAAATCCTTGTTTCATTTTAAATAAATTTGATAAAAAAAAAATACACCTAGTCGAAAATGTAGAAATATTTCCAATGTTGATGTTGAAATATTTTACATGATATGGGCATTGATTTTTTTTTTATTTTCAGTTTTTTATATAGAACAATGTCCACATTAAATTGTGTTTTTTACATATAATTTTAAATACACATAGATATGCTTTCTTAAGGTAATTTTTGTTCATTTTTGAAATAGGATCTTACATCATGGGATGCATAAAGTCACCTAGTCTCTGGCTAGGGAGACGAGACCATAGCAAGAGAGATACTAGCTGAAGTGATAAAAGAGATAATCTAAAACTACCACAGAATACACATAAACTACCTAACACTATATTATAGCCTATTTGACCTAGCCTTGAAAAAATTGCAAGAGTAACATCAGGTATGAAATCCATATACATAATAAAGTTATTGGGTCTTAGTCAAAGCTTGTGACTAGGATTAATTTGACTGAATTTTTTGGTGGTATTTCTCCTAGTAATGGAAAGTGAAGGTGTTCTTCGATCCTTGGTAGGTTGCACTCAATCATATGCAATCTACTGTCATAGTGCTTTAGACATCCATGCATGCGATCCAGATAGTGTAGAAAATCTGTCGGGGACTCATTCTGGTCCAACAATGTGTGTAACAATATATATTTCATCTTTGAGTATAATTGAATTTCTAGCATATACTGATTACATCTACCATGAGTATTTCTCATGTCTCAGATCCGGTCTATCTTTTCCACCATGACATTAGACTTAGAGAGGGAGTTTTTGTGTGAAGATCATTCCCCCTCAAATCTAGATACCTTTTTTTGTATGTGAGTTGGTATCTATTCCTTGTACATAGCTACAAAACTCTCTATACATTGTTTCATATAGTTTTTTCCTCTATGAACATGCTCCTCATAGTAGGGAGACTCTCTTCTAACTCTAGTTCTCATTTTGGGCAATGTGGGAGCTCCACGTGGATTTGTGGCTAGAAAAGCCCATTACCAAGAAATCAACCATAATACCTCCTAGGTCTACATCTTCCTACCAAAGGGTTTATTTATAATCGACATGTCACCTTTGCTAACTAAGCGCTAGGCTTGTCATCACATTCCACAGTTCTAGCCTCTATTAGTACTTTGACTAATTCCACCTGCAAATTTGCATACCCAATGCATGGGTTGAGAGGGAATCAACTCTTCAACTTGTTAATCCTTATATCACCACACACATTCCTGTGGTGTTTCATAGTGGCATCTACAGAAGTTAGAGTTTCCCAACTTCCTATATGTACAACCCCACCAATAGAAACTACATGTCACTAGATGTAATGGTTTGTGTCCTTGTCTACCCTTGAAACTCCCAATTCTTCCAAAGGACATTCAACTAAATGGCGAGGAAGAATATAGCCATACAAATTCCTATTTCCCCAAACTATTCTATCCTAACTTCATTTCTCTGGCATTCCCTTCTTCATGTAACTCTGATGTCCTTCTAATTTCTAAAAATGCCAATCATATACATCTTCACTAACTACTTGCATGAGCCTCCCACCTTGGGAATCCATCTTATCAATAGAAACAAGAACAACACACTCTTCATATAAAATAAATAGGAGCCTCTCATGGGAACCAATAACCAACAATGGGAAGAAATATTACCTAAATATAAATTTGATTTCCCTCTCATGAATAGTTAGGGGTCAACAACATTCAGTAAAACTAATTTTTCCTCTACCACTTTATATCTTGATATTTTCCTCTTCATCCAGTGATGTTTCCCTCTACCACTGTTATTCCCATTCTCTAAATTAGCAATTCTCCAATACACAATCCTGACTATATAAACAATGCACTCCTCACACTACACTTGTAGTTCGGTGAAGAAAGCCTTCTCCTAGAAATTCCCCTACCAACTCTTAAACACACTACATATTCTCCCCTCATACCAACTTACAGGATAGACCAATGTTCTATCATGTTCATACTCCAAGCCTCACCTGTCATTGAATACCTATATGTTAAGCATAATTAATGATACTACATCGCAAGAATTGTGCGTTAACCAACATATTGATGCCATCATTTCATTCTCGAGATCAAGGATATTTTGATTTCCACTATCATGACTATTGCACTTGTCATGGGTATAGTGTCACAACCCTTGCCTATTGGTTTGGTAGGGTAATGACAACTCATCCCACTTTCCATGTTGCTCATCGCATCTTGGGAAAACATAGTTAAATATTATTTAATGCTATATATTGAAATATTTTATTTATGACCTGCATTGACTTTTTTTGTTAGTAATAATAATTTTCAAATTGTATATTAGTCAATGGGGATTGACTGCACTGGTTTCAGTTCAACTCCACCATTAATGTTAATCCACCATTCATGTTAGTATACAAAAGACAAAATGCCAAGTATTAGTTTATATTAAGAATTAAATGAATTCAACATCTCTCTTATTATTTATTAAACCTTAATTGAATATTTTATGTTCAATTTTTTCCCTTTTGATATTAAAATATTTTAATCAATTAATCAACATGGATATTTAGATAATTATGTAAGTTATATATTAAAATCTTTTTAAAAAGTATATGAGTGAACCATTTACAATTATATCAAAATTGGGAAAAATATAGAATTTATTAATTGTAATTGTTTATTTAATTATAATTATGAATAATACGAAAAAAAATAACTTTACCGAACTTTCGTAAAAAGTTCTAATACTAACCGACAATGAAAGTACTATTACTTCAATTATTAAATATACGTTAATTAAATTTTTATTAATTTAATAGATGTTTTTTAATATTTTATTTTTTCTTTAAAAAATAATGAAATTACGCATAAAAACATAAATTAAAGACCTCCCATCACAATAATTTTAAAATATCTCTCAATACACAAATAAATTTGAAAAATAACACAATTTAAAATATTTCTCGACACAAAAATAAATTTTAAAAATAACACAAATAATTTCCTTTCTCTCTTAAACATATTGATCACGATGTCGTTATCACGGTTTCCACCATCATTTAAAACATAAAGATCAACAGATATATTTTATTTATAAACACTACGTTTTTAATAAAATAACAATAATTTATAACATTATTTTAGAAACCAAATTATAACCTAAATTGATTATAATTTGAATTTTGAAAAAAGTTAATTATAATAATTCAAAATGTATAAAAGGGGATAAGTTAACCGGCTAACACAAAAATTTACTAAAACTTGATTTTGAAAGTATGTGTGAATAACACATTAAATGAGGCTTTCAATTTTACTTTTAGAGATTATAAAAGATATTTGGGACGTTTCTATTCTCTTCATTAATGGACTAAATCTGGATGGCATTGCATGATTTAGATGCATTCATCAAACTTCTGAACTATAAGATAAGTTTATTTATACATGTATATTATTTTTTGCCGAATTTATATGGTTACGAAAGATTTGTACGTTAAAAGGAATTAAAAATTATAAAATTTGAAAATAGTTTGTATTTCGAAAGTTTTTTTTCGAAGTTAGATAGAATTTGGTTTAAAATAAGTTTGTTTTTTTGTTTACACCACGTGCATTTTTCATAATTTTATTTTTAAGAAATGTTTGCTTAGTTTTATATAAAATTGATTTTTTTTCAATTAATATATTTTAACATTGTCACATCTTAATTTTGTGTTAAGAATTAAATGAATAATATATCTTTTTATATTATTCTTGTGAGCCAATAATTGAAATTTTCACTCTCTTTTCTTTGAAACAAAAAAATAATTTATTATAACCAATATTAAAATAATGTATTTTTACTTGATTTATATATATATTTGTAAGTAATATATAAAGCTTATACTAGAATCATATTAAATTTAAAATTCTAGAATACATTTCTCAATAGACATGTCCATAGAAGTATTAGTTATGGGACATCAAAGATTTTATTTAACTCTTATATTAAACTATATTAAATTATAGATATTATCCATTCCAACTAAAAATACAAATATTTATAATTTTAAATTACTTTATCCTTTCAAAGTTGATATAAAATTATGTACTTTTTTCTATCAAGGTTCTCCCTAAGCGTTGGAATCTCAACAATAAATTAGTGAGTTTATTGAGGTGATATTTTACTGTTTATAATTATTTTCAATTAGACATAAGAAAAATATATATCCAATTTCGTTTTAATTATAGTCACTATTGTCTTTTTACATAGAAAATATTTTATTTTTATTTTAAAGGAGAGATGTGTCAACTCTATGTTGAGCATGGAAATTGATGTCTTATAATGCTTTTGATTAGAGATGTACAAACATATATATCCAATTTTGTTTGTTATTATATCCAATATTTTTACTTAGCCTGTGTGTCAACTTGAAGTTGAGCATGGAAGGAATTAAACATCTCTCCCACTTGGTTGTAAAATTCTCCTCACCTAATAAGAAATTGTTTATTTTCAATTATCATATGCCTATATGTATTGTTGACATTAAAATATTTTTTTAACATCCATATTAAACTATTTTATTTTGAATTCTTTGATATTAAATTTACATAGTTGATATTGATTTATATCGACTTTTTTTTGTAAGTTAATTTGTATTACCTCAAAATAATAAATTATATCATTCCACGACTCTAAGATTATCACCATTGAAACCATTATAATTCTCAATCTGAAATAGGAGAAACCATATCTATTGGTCCATAATGTATTAGAAAGAGACAAACTATGAACTTTACAACAATGATCAACTAAATATGATAGTGTTAAAGAACCATAAAGAAATAGAAAACAACCATATCTATTAGTCAACAATGTAATAGAAAGAGTCAAAACATAGACTACAACAATGATCAACTAAATATGAAAACGCTAGAGAACCATAAACAAATAGAAAACTAAAAACGTCATGAAAAGAGCTAAAGAAACTAATGAGATCACAAAAGCATGGTCCTTTGTATTCGTTAATAATGTATTAGAAAGTGTCAAAATATAGACTACAACAACGATCAACTAAATATGACAACGCTAGAGAACCATAAACAAATAGAAAGCTAAAGAATCTAATGAGGTCACCAGAGCACAATCCTTTGTGTTGGTCAATAATCTATTATAAAGTGTCAAAATATAGACTACAAAAATGATCAACTAAATATGACAACACTAGAGAACCATAAACAAATACAAAACTAAAAACATCATGAAAAAAGCTAAAGAATCTAATGATATCACCAAAGCACGATCCTTTGCATTAACACTAGTAGGAGAAGGAGGCTTTAATTCACATTAGAGGTGGCTCTCCACGTGAGCTGAAAAAACATCCATACTAGCCAAATAGGAGCATTGATGATGCTACACCCTTTCAATTTCACTGAAGGAAACTATAATTTAATTTCCATCTTCATGTTTCTCTTTCAAGACTCTCCCTAAAAGAGATTTCAACTGTTGATTTAAGGTAAATGAGCTCAAATACAAGTTCCTTGTTCCCTTGATATGTCTGGGGCCATGAAGCGAATTACCTAATTCCTCCATCCTCTCAGAATAAAAATATGCTTGTTGGTTATTAACAATGTAAGATTATAGCTCAAGAATTTCATTACAGATGTTCGAACAGGCAATAAGTGAAAAATTGTTATGTCTTCGTGTGCCTGGACCCTTCGAGGACTCTACTAGCCTATGTCCCCACTACCCCTTCAACTATGTGTGCATTGATAATCCATAATTCCTCCAGAGAAAAAGAACAAGACAATACAAAATTCAAATTATAGGCTTGGTAAAAAAGGACTGAAATGAACCAACCTCAGGCCAAAGACAAGTAGCGACATAAGTGGAAATAACAAAACCTAGAATTATAGAAATGGAAAGTCTCCTATATCAGATACACTATATGCTACCACTAAGCAGAAAACCCCTCACATTAGTAGACACTAGAGGACCAATCCTAGAACACCCACATAATTATTAAGAAAAACACTCTAGAAAGAAACCCACAACTATCAAAACCACAACATGTCCAAAAAAGTAATGTTAGTGCTGAAACCATTATACCTCTTAACCACAGTCAGGTTTGTCACTGATGCATTATGCAAGGAGGCACCCCCAAGGGAGAATAGCCTTATGCCCAGAGTAACCTACAAAAAATCATCCCATTGACACACTACATAACCTAGTTTTGTCACGTACCAAATTAAGATCTTCACATACAAGCTGTAACTACTCTTGAACATAAGCATCGGAATAAGGTGCATGAATGCCCAGACATATTCCACCTCAAAGCTAAAGGAAGGCCACGTAGGCACAAAATAAGCCTGAAAGTTATGCCAATCTAAATCTAAGCTTCCTAATATTACGAATCTATCTTTGAAGAGCTTCCCAAGCAATATTCCTACTTGCAGTGGGGAGCGAAATACAATTCGACATAAACTCCAAACAAGCAGAAGGATAAAAGTCACCCATGGAAATTAGAGGGAAGTTAAATTTGCATGCTATTCCATGGGGCCGTCAGGCTATGCCAACCGCCTATCAAATGTTGATAAAGGCTATGGGGTAGTGCGCAGTGCTCATAACCTCCATTTCCAATTATTCATCCACCATTTCAACGGAATATATATCCACATTCAAATTAATTTTCTTATCAATGTTATTTAGATGTCGTTTATGAAGTTCATATTAATTAGACATATTTTTTTAGTAAGAAGTAATTTACCTTTGATTACTTTTTATATTTCCTTTTATCTATGTATATATCAATTCGTTTTTATTTAAGATGAGTATTGAAATAATTTACTTATATTTAATCATATATTTTACATATATTCTAAATCATTTTTTAAGAAATAATATACAAATTGATGTTGAAATATATTAATTAATATAATATTAAATAATTTTATATAAAGTTTTATATTGAAATATGAAATATTTTTGAAACTAAAATTCAACATCTTACTAGCGAAAGTTATTATTATTTTTATTGCTACTTATTTAACATTTTATTATTTTTATTCCTACTTACTTAACATTTATATTAACATTAATATTAAATTGATACAAAAAATTGACATAAAATTATGTCATTAAATTGAGGCTTCTGTGATTCGTATCAAGTTTATGAGAGACTTTTGGGTGTAAATCACATGATATTTCATTTGTCGACGCATTTAAAGCCCAGTGCAAATGACAGCAGTTGGTTCGAAACGACAAATGAAATATCATGTGATTTACAGCGAAAAATATCTAATAAATAAAATTATATCAATTGATATGAACACTCAAATATTTTAGGAAATCGATAGGAAAAATATATTTAAAAGTTTTAAAATTAATTTAAACAGAGCTGAAGTGTTTCCAATTATCCCAGATCGTGCTGATCATGTCGTTTCAATAGACCAGAGCATTCACAATCAGGGATGGAATTTGACGAAATTTTACAAAACCGTCAAAGTTTTTTTTTTGAAATTGTAAAAGCTGGCGGGAAAGTGCGAAAACCGTCAAATTATGCTCTTCGCCTCTTAAAATATGCGTATAATTGAAAATCCTCTTTGCCTCTCAGACTTCAAATATTTACTCTTCTGGAAAATGTGTTTAACTGTAGAAAAATATATTAGTGGGTGAATATGGTAATGATAATCAGAATGGTGTGAGTACATTTTCTTTTGTTAAGTTGTTATGGCTTCCAGATGTATGTTATTTTCTCTCCCCAGTTACACGCATAAAAAACCGAGTAGGTGATTTCGATTAGAAATAGGATGGGGTGCATGCTTGCCATCAAACCCTGGTTCCGACTGCTGGTATAGTCCCCTGGTGAAAGGGTGACAGGAAAACAAAAAATATAGCTATAGTTGATCATCAGACCTTCCAGATTGAAAAGGACTTTGTACATATAAAATAACAAAAATTAACAGAAACAGATCAATAATAAGATTATAAATCTTCTGTATATCCTGCCATATGAAACAAATAGAAGGAATTCCTTTTATTTTATGTAAAAAATAGAAAAAACGTCAGAAAACCCTTTGGAACATATTATGATACTACTTATCTATGAATATTAACATAAAGGAAGAAAAACGAGTAATTTAAATCTGAACAGTTGAAGGTCAGTATATAAATTTTATTGTAGCAAAAAGACCAACAAGTCGGCCCTCAGCACAGTAAATAAAAAGCAAAACTTATCAGTAGAGGAATTGGAAGCAATAATGTCGAGCTGTACAATGTCAAAAACCTAGCCAGAACGGTTGTGAATGTTTATTTGCAATGGAACATAATAATTGACAGATAGGGCTTTAAGCCACAAGAAAAACAAAATTGACAAGATTTGCCGAAAAGCATCTCTATTCGTTGACAAGTTAGGGTTAGGTCGTGGAATTCCTACCCAATATTCCCGCCAACCCTAGCAGTTGCTAAGGTTTTCCCTAGCACGAGCCTTATGACATAGTTGTCTCTAGAATCAGAGGCACAGTTGCATAGCAGACCAGTCTTCCTGCGTAAAACAAGATGAGGGAAAACGAAGAAGAGTAGTAGGTAAACCCTCTCTGTAGCGGGGAGGGAAGCTTACTAGGCAAGCATCAGACCTAGTGATGGATTCCACCAGCAACCCCTGGGGTGGTTACCTTGGAGGTGAGAAATCCAATTCCAGTCGTAGATTCCAGAAGAAAAACAAATGTAGGGCGCATATCGAGGCATGAGTGTCGATAACATTAGAACAATGGATATTTTTTCAAAGCGATATGTGTAGTTTCTAGAGTCTTTGAATAATGGAATACTCCAATTGTAAACCAAACAAGAGGTTTATTATTATAGCAACACACACCCTATACAAGTGGCACTTACCAACCTCGGTTTATAAACCCTCGCACAACGAGAATAATCCCTCAGACATCCTTTAAGACAACGACCTTGTCTCTTATACGATTTCCGAAGTTTATCATTAACATATAACTGATTATTGAGGAAAAAAATGAAATATTTAAGTGTAGCGAGTTGTAATATAAAATAAAGTTGGCCGGTGTATGTTTGAAGGGTTTAATATATGGGTTATGTGACTACTTTCGTCCTAAGGTTTAAGTTTTGGGCCACAAACAAGAATAACATATATTTCTTCTTATGTAGGTAACTAACCCTAAGAGAGATATAAAATATTGTTAAACACCGTATAAAAAAAAAGAAAAGAAAAGGGAGGGAGCTGTATCGAAAGGAAGTCAATCCGCTTATACAAGAAAATTAGAAGATTTTGAATAGAATGCACAAAGCTTAGCTTGTTGAAAAAGTAATGATAGGAACCCTTGTTATTTATTTTCACTTGTAATGGTTTTGTAAACATATTAACATAATTATTGGGATGAAATCTTCTATGAGAAAAATATAATGTTGGTTTCAGTGATCTTGGAATGGTTTGGCGCAAGATAAAAATAAAAATTAAAAATGTGATGTTTTTTTCTTTAAAGACATGGTAATAGGTCTAAGAATACCTTTAACAATATGATCATATTCCTTATTATTCGTTTTGATGAGGCGTAACAAAAAATAATTAGATTATTTAGTGATAGAATTGAAAGTATAAAAGAAGAAGAGATGGCCACATTGGATTCATTTTAGTAATGGGCTTTTTTTTTTTTTTAATGAGGTTGGCTATTCAAAAATTATACTATAAATTTCATAAATGATATTAAAAGTTTTTAAAAATATTTTTCAGCAATAATTAGATAAAAGAATATTTGTCGGTGCGTTTGGAACCAACGAGTGTGGTTCATCAGACCATGAAGAAAGTTTCTTATGTCAAATACACATTTAAAGTGGTATCTTAAGGTTATTCTATTTTATAGTTTGGAAGGGTTTTGTCTTTTAGGGAGTGTAGTGGTGAGTAATATTTATTAACTTCAAATTCAAATTTATAATTTTGATTCCTTGGGTTTATTATTTCCATGGGTTTATAATACGAATCCCTCGGTTTTATTAATGTAAGGATTCATATTCCTAGGGTTTAATATTGTTCCCTTAGGTCTATAATCTTTTGGGGTTTTAGCATTAATCCCGATGGTTTACTATTCCCTTAGGTTTATAATATCGATCATGGTCAACCATTGTCAAACATGTTTTATAAATTCAATCACAACCATGGCCAACCATATTTTAAAAAATTAATCGTCCTCAATGATGGTTAATAATGGTTAGCCATGGTCCAGCGTCGCATTGTGTCAAAGATTGTCTAAATATCAAAATCAATCATTTTCTCAACCATGGTCCAACGTCACATTATGAGAAAGATTGTCCTAACATGATAATCATGGTCAACCATGATCAACCACATTCAGTCATGGTCAACCTTGGTCAACCATGTTCAACAATGTTTTATAAAATCTAACATGGTAGTCCATGCTCAATCATGGTTAACCATGGCTGAATGTTGCACTGCGACACATATTGTCTTGATATGAAAATCAACAACGGTCAAGCATGCTGAACCATTATCAAGCATCGCATTTTGACAATGATTGTCTCAATATGAAAATCAACCATGGTGAATCATGGTCAATGATGTTTATTTTAGTGTTTATAATATTTATATTAGGGTTTATATATCTTGGATTTATAATATTAGCCCATTGATTTTATTATTATTCCCTTGCATTCATAATTCCTTACTATTTTAGTATTAATCCCTTGGGTTTATTAAATCCTTGGGTTTATAATATCAATCTCTTGGGTTTATAATATCAATCGTGGTCAACCATGGTTAATCATAGCCAACGATGTCCAACCATGGTTGAATGTCACATTGTGACAATGATTTTCTCAATATGAAAATCAACCATGGTCAACCATGGTCCAACGCCAGATTGTGATAAAGATTGTTTTGATATGAAAATCAATCATGGCCAATCATGGTCCAACTTTGCACTGTGACAAGGATTGCCCTAATTTGGAAATCAAACATGGTCAACCATGCTTATTTTAGGGTTTATAATATTTATCTTAGGGTTTATATACCTCGAATTTGTAATTTTTATCTGTTCGGTTCATAAACTCTTACTATTTTAGCATTAATCCCTTAGGTTTATTAAATCCTTTGGTTTATAATATCTATCTCTTGGGTTTATAATATCAATCATGGTCAACCATGGCGAATAATAGCCAACGATGGTCAACTGTGGTTGAATGTCATGTTGTGACAATGATTGTCTCAATATGAAAATCAACGATGGTAAACCATGGTCCAACATCAAATTTTGATAAAGATTGTTTCGATATGAAAATCAATCATGGTCAACCATGGTCCAACGGTGCATTATGACAAGGATTGTCTAAATATGGAAATCAAACATAGTCAACCATGTTTATTTTAGGGCTTATAATATTCATCTTAGGGTTTATATACCTCGGATTTATAATTTCTATCCCTTAGTTTTATTATTCCCTTTGGTTTATAATATCAATCCCTTAGTATTATTCCATTGGGTTCATAATATTGATCTTGTTCACCCATGGTCCAACGTTGTGTTCTGTCAAATACTCTCTCAATATGAGAATGAACCATGTTCCACCATGGTCCAATGTTGTATTTTGACAAAGATTCTATCAATTTGAAAATCAATCATGGTCAAGGATGGTCAACCATGGTCTAATGTCACATTTTGAGAAAGATTGTCTCAATACGAAAATCAACCATGGTCAACCATGTTTATTTCATGCTTTATAATATTTTTCTTAGGGTTTATATACCTTAGGTTCATAATATTAGTTCCTTAGGTTTTATATTATTCAACCATGGTTAAGAATAGTCAACCATGATCAACCATGTTTTATAAAATCAATCGTGGTCAACCATGCTCCAACATCGCGTTGTGACAAAGATTGTCTCAATATGAAAATGAAGAATTGTCTCAACTATGGTCCAACATTTCATTGTGACAAAGATTCTCTCAATATGCTACTCATCATCAATCATGCTCAACCATGGTCAATCATGACCAATCTTGGTTAACGATGGTAGCTCATGTTTTATAAAATCAAATATTGTCCTCCATGGTCAACCATGGTCCAACATTACATTATGACTAGGATTGTCTGAATATGGAAATCAAACATGGTCAACCATGTTTATTTTAGGGCTTATAATATTTATCTTAGGGTTTATATACCTCGGATTTATAATTTTTATCCCTTCGGTTTATAATAATAATCCCTTGAGGTTTTAGTATTATTCCATTGGGTTCATAATATTGATCATGTTGACCAATGGTCCAACATCATGTTGTATCAAATACTCTCTCAATATGAGAATGAACCATGATCAACCATCGTCCAATTTTGTATTGTGAAAAAGATTCTATTGATTTGAAAATTAATTATGGTCAAGGACGGTCAATCATGGTGCAATGTCACATTGTGAGAAAGATTGTCTCAATATGGAAATCAACCATGGTCAACCATTTTTATTTAAGTGTTTATAATATTTAGCTTGAGGTATATATACCTTGGGTTTACAATATTAGTTCCTTGGGTTTATTATTATTCAATCATGGTCAACCATGTTTATTTCAGTGTTTATAATATTTAGCTTGAGGTTTATATAGCTTGGGTTCATAATATTAGTTCCTTGGGTTTTATATTATTCAACCATGGTTAACCATGGTCAACGATGGTTAACCATGGTCAACCATGATCAACCATGTTTTATAAAATCAATCGTGGTCAACCATGCTCCAACGTCGCGTTGTGACAAAGGTTGTCTCAATATGAAAATCAGGCATTATCTCAACAATGGTCCAACATTGCATTGTGACAAAGATTCTCTCAATATGATACTCATCATCAACCATGCTCAACCATGGTCAATCATGATCAATCTTGGTTAACCATGGTAACTTATGTTTTATAAAACCAAACATTATCCTCCATGGTCAATCATGGTCAACCATGGTTGAATTTCGCATTGTCACAAAGATTGAGTTGATATAGAATTCAACCATGGTTAAGCAGTGTAAATCATGGTCCAACGTCGCATTGTGACAAGGATTGTCTTAACCATGATCAACCATGTGTATTTCTATGTTTATAATATTTATCAAAGGGTTTATGTACCTTGGTTTTATAATATTAGTCCCTCGGTTTAATATTATTCTCTTGGGTTCATAAGCCATTGAGGTTTTAGCATTAGTTCATTGAGATTATGATTCCCTTGGGTTTATAATATCAATCATGGTCAACCATGTTCCAACACATCATTGTGGCAATTATTTTCTCAATATGAAAATCAACTATCGTAAACCATGGTCCAATGCTTATTGTTAATTAAATTTGTATTGTTTATTAAAATTTGAACGAATTATTAAATAATGCTTTTTAATGAATGAATCAATGAATGAGTTAATTAATTATTAAGTAAATTATTGAATTAATTAATTATGAATGAATGAAATATAAATGAACGAAGGAATTATTATCAATATTTATTAATTAATAATGCTATTAAATTTAATTAACAATATTTATATTGGATATCATTTTTGGGATTCAACTGCGTTAAGTAAGTCATTCACATATGACCATTTCCATGAGAAGGAGTCTTAACGGACTAATTTCTCATGATTTTTGAATAGTTCACTTAGCATTCACTGATCAAGAATGCTCACAAATGATATCCGATATGACGCACTGTATAAACCAAATAAACTAAATATTTATATTAATAAAAAATAAATAATAATGAGTTATATATACTATAAAATTAAATAATTATTAATATGAAATTACTTATTTAATTAAAAATGATTAATTATTATTATATTTATCCAATAATAAACGTTAATATAATTTAATAATAAATACTAATATAACTAATAATATAGTAATTTTACTCAATAATAATAAAATTATTATTATTAATTTATTATTATTATTATTTGCTTATAATAATATATTGTATTAATTATTTATAATTAAAAAAAATTCCTTTAATATCATATCTGAACCCTATATTAAATACCAAATTAATTGCCTTTCTTATTTTACAACTGTTTAATTAGAAATACAAAAGGCAGATTTGTAAATTCAAACATTTTTCGCAACAAATTATACATGTCCCTCATCACACACACATGGCTGTAAAATACAGCTCTCAATTTATTAATTGCCTCAGCTTATTAATTCTATACCACTGGTAGAAAATAGAAAAATGTGGGCCTGTGTCTTTCTTATTCAATCACCTATAATGTTGCTTGTCTTGTGCTATTCTTATTAGTAGAATAGAGAGAGGTCGAGAGCCGGGACAGTTGATATGTGTACAAGACGGCCTTATCAACGGCAGCTCATATCAACTTTAATTCTTAAGGTTCAGTACTGGATTCAAGGACGATTCAGTTGAAATTTGGACGATTCGAACAAGACGACTACAAGCTTTTTATCTTTGGGTTGTATATTTAATATTTATATGTCGTATTGTGGTCCAGCCCAGGGAACGGAAGATTCATGGATAGTCATCCTGTTTGGTTACATGTGGTAGTTGGTAGGAATTTGTGACATATAAAGATGAAATGGCAGTTTCGCTGTGGTCCAACAGTGGATTTGTGTATGATTCTGCTTCTATCGTCGATCCCTCTCGCCCCTAGTTTTCAATATCGTTTTCCAGCCGGCCAGCGTTTGACGAAAGGACCTTGAATCGTTAAAGTTCAAGATTGTATACTCTCACTTGTTTAGATATTTTGTGAATATTAAATGCGACTGTAATATTATTACATTATTTACACTTTTGTATACGCAAGATATACAACGCACTTGTCAAAATAAGTTATACGCGTGTATTTTAATTCATATAAATTTAATTTAAAATTAAATTTTATATGATGATGGTGGTGGTTAACATTTACTCGGATCAAACTTTGGTCTATCGAATCTAAAGAAACATATTATTTAGCTTGACTTAAGATTTTATTCTTATGCTCAAAAAGCTTGGAGAGAAGCCTCCTGAGCTCACTATAATTTTGACATCATAAAAGGCTAAGAAAGCCAGTGTTGCAACAAAGATTATGAAATTGAGATTTAATGTGATTGTTTGTGAGGCACTCTAAGAGGAAGTGGTTTTCATCCTCGATGTTCCTATTCTCACAAAGATGGTAGATCCTTTCCATCCATGGTGTTTTAGGAATTGCCCAACGCCCTGTTTCATTATAGAGCTCATGAGAGTTCGTTCTAATCTTCGCTATATTAATTTTCTTCTTTGAGCTAGTTAAAACCGAGAGATACTTTTGATCTTCGAGGGTGGGGTTGATGACCTTCTTATAATAACTTAATTTTCTTTTAGTTGTTAAATCTTTTTCACACCACTTTTTTTCTTTGAACTTAGAAGTAACAATATTTTAATGTTATTAATGTTTTGCAATGCATCATTCTCATTGATCTCCCAATGGTTTAACTAGGCCCTCATGTCTTTATACCACCCCCGCTTGAACCTTAGGTGGTTTTGGATGGAATTTAAAGCTAGCTTAGGAAGTTTATGATCTCCTATGTTATTGAGTTTGTGCTTGTCTAATAGAAGCTTATTCATAGCTAGGCTCTCGATAGGGGAAAGACCTACTTCTATAAGGAGAATAGGATATGGTGTATTTCTTTTAATTTTCAGGTTATACGTTATAAAACGCTTCTGGATTTGGTCAATCTTTCTCTAGGATTCTCTAGAGATGCTGCAACCCCAAACTTCGCATTCATATAAGATAACAAGAGTGACGGCCTTTTAACTATACCAGCCCAATTGACGGCTTGAGCTTGCGAACGGATGCCTGAGCGCGGAACGGTAGGTCACGGGAACACGGTGCTAGGGTTTCTGCAACCTCCCTGCGACGGCAGGCTCTGCCAAAGCTACCAGAAGATCAGGTGACCAGCGGAAGGACTGGGAGCACCGTATCATGACTTCCCCCTACGGGGCGGAAGGGATCGGGATGCCAGTCGACCTCAGCCAGCAAGGACCAGAGGTGACGGCAATCCCCAATCAGGATTCGAACAGATCTGAAGCGGAGAAGACAAAAGAGAATCCAAATGAACAAGAACAGCAGGAACCACCAAAGGTAAGCTCCTCTACGTGTAAGCCTGTAGCTGCCCACACGTCAGAAGTAGAATTTCCGAGTCATTGCATTAATGAAAGAATCCAATATATGAGAGACCATGCCCTTATAGGAAAATTTATAGGGTTATGGCCTACAGAAAGAGCTTTGAGAAACTGGATCAATGTAGTCTGGCATCCAAAGGGAGAAATAACCCTATTATTAGGACCCAAAGGTTTTTTTACTGCTATCTTTAACTGCTTGGAGGACAGAAACAGAGTTTTTGAAGGAGGGCCTTATTTTTTCAACTCAGCTGGGCTTTTTCTTCGAGAATGGGTTGCTCGTTTTAATCCAGACAAGGAAGATTTAAGTTATGCACCTGTTTGGATCAGACTTTACTCCTTGCCATGGGAATATTGGGGGGAAGATTTCCTAAAATCCATAGGTTCAGCTCTAGGAGATTTTGTCAAAGTGGCAGAAGAAACCAAGGCGGTCAGACAAACAATACATGCCTCTTATGCACGGATATGTGTCTATATGGATTTGAAGCAACCGCTCCCGGAAAAGATGAGACTCTTTCATGAAGACCATGACTGGATACAAGTATTAGATTACGAACATGTGCCTTTCAGATGCAGAAAATGCCATGTTATCGGACATCTTTTCCGTGATTGCCCTCTGAATATAAAGCCTCCAAATCAATCCACTCAAGCACATCAGTCACAGGATGGCTACACCAAAGTCCCAAATCGACGAAGAGGCAACAAAAAGGCAGCAAATCCTCCCAAGCGGAACCCAGAAGGGAACACCAAACCTTCAACCAGCAACAGTTTTGATGCCCTGGCAAACGCAGAAGACAAGGAGGAGGTTATGGATAACAAGGAAATACAAAGCGCTGAAAAGTCTAAAGCACAAAAAGTTCAACAAGAAGGCAAAAAGAAGGCAACGAGCTCGGATATAGAGAATAACCCAGAAATGGAGATTGATAACAACACCAACAGACAGGAAAAAGGCAAGGAAGTTGCAAACAGATTTGAAGACAATACCCAAGAGCCGCAAATCATGGAGATAGACGGCGAATCCATAGACATTGGGGAGCTTGATATCTTAGGCCTTGAACAAGCCTGTAAAAGAGGCAAATTTGATAAAATCACGGAAAAACAGGTAGACAACCTAGTAGAAGTCCTAAGCAAAGCCCAAAAGAAGTATTCGCTGGGTGTACAGAAAGGAAGTCAATGGGACGGCAAATTTTTCTCCAAAGACAGCAAAAAAAGAGGGCGCAAATCGACTTTAGAAAGGACAATAAAGATTGGCGAGGTTCTGGTTGAATCTGGCAGATATGCCAAACTCACCAAATACTTCAACTATAACCCCAAACTGTCCCAATGAAGCTCATATCATGGAACATTCGAGGGCTAAATGGCCCCAGGAAAAGGAAAATTCTCAAAAATCTAGTTATGGAAGAAAAACCAACCATTTTATTTTTACAAGAAACAAAATGCAGCTTGACATTCTTGGAAAAATCCGTGGCAAAGGCTTGGCCAGGGGCGCAGATAACAGCGATCGAATCCCAAGGAGCCTCAGGTGGACTAGCTATCCTATGGGATGCCAGTAAGATTCAACTACAAAATATTCATGCAGCAAAATATTTCATACAAGCAATATTTCACATTCTAGGAACCAATACATACGGACATCTAACCAATGTCTATTTCCCTCAAGAATATCAGAAGAAGGAGGAAACATTAGATTCATTGGCGTATCTCAACTCTGACAGACAATATCCCCTTTGGCTTGCCGGCGGGGACTTTAACATGATAGCATCTCTAGAGGAAAGACAGGGAGGGCGTTGTAGGATTAACAGAGATGGCTCCCTTCTCAAGGACTTCATCAACAACAACTGGTTGATCGATGTATCTACCTCCAACGGACTGTATACATGGACCAATAAGAGAGCTAAGCCAATGGAAATCGCTTCCAGACTGGATCGATTTCTTATTTCCGACAATGCAATTCACACAGGAGGAGAATTTTTAGCACATATTGTCCCTTTCTCTGGCTCGGACCATTGGCCGATTGCGCTACAGTGGAATAGACCGGGCATCAGCATAAACAGGCCATTTCGATTCGAGGCATTCTGGTTGTCTCATCCAGAATTCAAAGATTTCATTCAATCGACCTGGCAAACCTGCAATCCGATGGCACCTACAAAAATGGCAAGATTTCAAAAAAAATTAAAATTTCTCAAAGGCGAAATAAAAAAATGGAATAAAAACACCTTTGGGAACATTTTTAAAGATAAGGAGAGCCTCATTCAAGAAATCAGAACAATCCAACAAACAATCATCACGGAAGGTAGAACGGAGGAGTTAATAACTAAAGAACAGCAAGCGGAACAAAAATTATTAGAAAGGGACATGCAGGAAGAGATTCTTTGGCGACAGAAATCCCGCATCCACTGGCTAAAGGAAGGGGAGAAGAATACTAAATTCTTCCATAAAACCACTGTACAAAGGCGAATGCATAATCAGATTTCCCAGCTCACAAACACCCAAGGGGAGACAATAGAGACTCAGGCAGAAATGGAACAAGAATTCTTGCAGTACTTTAAGACTATGTCGCAGGAACCAAATATCAATAGAACAGAGGAGATTGAAACAATAGTCAAAAATATTTCGAAGCTGGTTACGGAGGAGCACAACACCGTGCTCCTTAAGCCCATTGAACTGGAGGAAGTAGAGGTGGCGGTCAAACTTCTAAAGCCAGGTAAAGCCCCTGGACCTGATGGCTTTACTTCAAACTTTTTCCAACATTTTTGGGAGCTGATAAAATGGGAAGTATGGCAATTGGTTGAAGAATCCAGATCCAGGAGATGGATGTACCCAGGTCTAAATGCAACTTTCATTGCCCTAATTCCAAAATCGGAGAACTCAAATTCACCAGACAAATTTAGACCAATAGCCTTGTGCAATATCATCTACAAGATTGTCTCAAAGGTAGTTGCGCTTCGACTGAAACCACTACTTCCGCTTATTATTTCTCCAGAACAATCAGGTTATGTGGAGGGTCGCCAGATAACGGATGGGATTATTCTAACCCATGAAGTTATCCATTCACTCAAGCAAACAAAGAAACCAGGTATGCTTCTTAAAATTGATTTATCAAAAGCGTTTGACAGCATATGTTGGGAATATATGCATAAAATATTGCAAGCATTTGGTTTTGATGCAGCTTGGATTAGATGGATAAGCAGTCTCATATCATCCACTTTCTACTCTATTCTTGTCAATGGTATTCCATCCGCCACTTTTCGTCCTTCCAGAGGCATTCGCCAAGGAGACCCCCTCTCCCCCTTTTTATTTGTCATCATGGCGGAAGGTTTAGGCCGAAGCCTAAAAGCAGCTATCTCAGAGGGACACCTCAAAGGCCTTTCTCTCCATCAAACTCCCACCACCTCCCATCAACAGTTTGTCGATGACAACATGCTCTTTGGCCATTCCTTGGTGCAAGAAGCTCGTTCTCTAATCTCCATTCTTGAAACTTTTTCCAAAGCCTCTGGAGCCCTAATAAACAAATCGAAATCCCAAATCTTCTTTTTCAACACTCCCCCCATCACTCAAAGGGCGATAGTGCACATCATAGGCTTCTCTGTAGAATCACTGCCATCCAAGTATCTGGGAGCACCCCTAATCGCCTCAGCTCTAAAGCACTCAACCTGGACCATCCTCCTCGAAAAGTTGGAGACAAGACTATTCCAGTGGACTCACAGAGCCCTGAACATGGCAAGCAG